>CM038669.1:592425919-592720919 GCA_021605145.1 Aegilops bicornis | reverse complement strand
CTTCTTCTTCTTCTTCTTCTTCTTCTTCTTCTTCTTCTTCTTCTTCTTCTTCTTCTTCTTCTTCTTCTTCTTCTTCTTCTTCTTCCTTCTTCTTCTTCTTCTTCTTCTTCTTCTTCTTCTTCTTCTTCTTCTTCTTCTTCTTCTTCTTCTTCTTCTTCTTCTTCTTCTTCTTCTTCTTCTTCTTCTTCTTCTTCTTCTTCTTCTTCTTCTTCTTCTTCTTCTTCTTCTTCTTCCTCTTCTTCTTCTTCTTCTTCTTCTTCTTCTTCTTCTTCTTCTTCTTCTTCTTCTTCTTCTTCTTCTTCTTCTTCTTCTTCTTCTTCTTCTTCTTCTTCTTCTTCAACTTCTTCTTCTTCTTCTTCTTCTTCTTCTTCTTCTTCTTCTTCTTCTTCTTCTTCTTCTTCTTCTTCTTCTTCTTCTTCTTCTTCTTCTTCTTCTTCTTCTTCTTCTTCTTCTTCTTCTTCTTCTTCTTCTTCTTCTTCTTCTTCTTCTTCTTCTTCTTCTTCTTCTTCTTCTTCTTCTTCTTCTTCTTCTTCTTCTTCTTCTTCTTCTTCTTCTTCTTCTTCTTCTTCTTCTTCTTCTTCTTCTTCTTCTTCTTCTTCTTCTTCTTCTTCTTCTTCTTCTTCTTCTTCTTCTTCTTCTTCTTCTTCTTCTTCTTCTTCTTCTTCTTCTTCTTCTTCTTCTTCTTCTTCTTCTTCTTCTTCTTCTTCTTCTTCTTCTTCTTCTTCTTCTTCTTCTTCTTCTTCTTCTTCTTCTTCTTCTTCTTCTTCTTCTTCTTCTTCTTCTTCTTCTTCTTCTTCTTCTTCTTCTTCTTCTTCTTCTTCTTCTTCTTCTTCTTCTTCTTCTTCTTCTTCTTCTTCTTCTTCTTCTTCTTCTTCTTCTTCTTCTTCTTCTTCTTCTTCTTCTTCTTCTTCTTCTTCTTCTTCTTCTTCTTCTTCTTCTTCTTCTTCTTCTTCTTCTTCTGCTTCTTCTTCTTCTTCTTCTTCTTCTTCTTCTTCTTCTTCTTCTTCTTCTTCTTCTTCTTCTTCTTCTTCTTCTTCTTCTTCTTCTTCTTCTTATAATTATTCTTCTTCTTCTTCTTCTTCTTCTTATTGTTCTTCTTCTTCTTCTTCTTCTTCTTCTTCTTCTTCTTCTTCTTCTTCTTCTTCTTCTTCTTCTTCTTCTTCTTCTTCTTCTTCTTCTTCTTCTTCTTCTTCTTCTTCTTCTTCTTCTTCTTCTTCTTCTTCTTCTTCTTCTTCTTCTTCTTCTTCTTCTTCTTCTTCTTCTTCTTCTTCTTCTTCTTCTTCTTCTTCTTCTTCTTCTTCTTCTTCTTCTTCTTCTTCTTCTTCTTCTTCTTCTTCTTCTTCTTCTTCTTCTTCTTCTTCTTCTTCTTCTTCTTCTTCTTCTTCTTCTTCTTCTTCTTCTTCTTCTTCTTCTTCTTCTTCTTCTTCTTCTTCTTCTTCTTCTTCTTCTTCTTCTTCTTCTTCTTCTTCTTCTTCTTCTTCTTCTTCTTCTTCTTCTTCTTCTTCTTCTTCTTCTTCTTCTTCTTCTTCTTCTTCTTCTTCTTCTTCTTCTTCTTCTTCTTCTTCTTCTTCTTCTTCTTCTTCTTCTTCTTCTTCTTCTTCTTCTTCTTCTTCTTCTTCTTCTTCTTCTTCTTCTTCTTCTTCTTCTTCTTCTTCTTCTTCTTCTTCTTCTTCTTCTTCTTCTTCTTCTTCTTCTTCTTCTTCTTCTTCTTCTTCTTCTTCTTCTTCTTCTTCTTCTTCTTCTTCTTCTTCTTCTTCTTCTTCTTCTTCTTCTTCTTCTTCTTCTTCTTCTTCTTCTTCTTCTTCTTCTTCTTCTTCTTCTTCTTCTTCTTCTTCTTCTTCTTCTTCTTCTTCTTCTTCTTCTTCTTCTTCTTCTTCTTCTTCTTCTTCTTCTTCTTCTTCTTCTTCTTCTTCTTCTTCTTCTTCTTCTTCTTCTTCTTCTTCTTCTTCTTCTTCTTCTTCTTCTTCTTCTTCTTCTTCTTCTTCTTCTTCTTCTTCTTCTTCTTCTTCTTCTTCTTCTTCTTCTTCTTCTTCTTCTTCTTCTTCTTCTTCTTCTTCTTCTTCTTCTTCTTCTTCTTCTTCTTCTTCTTCTTCTTCTTCTTCTTCTTCTTCTTCTTCTTCTTCTTCTTCTTCTTCTTCTTCTTCTTCTTCTTCTTCTTCTTCTTCTTCTTCTTCTTCTTCTTCTTCTTCTTCTTCTTCTTCTTCTTCTTCTTCTTCTTCTTCTTCTTCTTCTTCTTCTTCTTCTTCTTCTTCTTCTTCTTCTTCTTCTTCTTCTTCTTCTTCTTCTTCTTCTTCTTCTTCTTCTTCTTCTTCTTCTTCTTCTTCTTCTTCTTCTTCTTCTTCTTCTTCTTCTTCTTCTTCTTCTTCTTCTTCTTCTTCTTCTTCTTCTTCTTCTTCTTCTTCTTCTTCTTCTTCTTCTTCTTCTTCTTCTTCTTCTTCTTCTTCTTCTTCTTCTTCTTCTTCTTCTTCTTCTTCTTCTTCTTCTTCTTCTTCTTCTTCTTCTTCTTCTTCTTCTTCTTCTTCTTCTTCTTCTTCTTCTTCTTCTTCTTCTTCTTCTTCTTCTTCTTCTTCTTCTTCTTCTTCTTCTTCTTCTTCTTCTTCTTCTTCTTCTTCTTCTTCTTCTTCTTCTTCTTCTTCTTCTTCTTCTTCTTCTTCTTCTTCTTCTTCTTCTTCTTCTTCTTCTTCTTCTTCTTCTTCTTCTTCTTCTTCTTCTTCTTCTTCTTCTTCTTCTTCTTCTTCTTCTTCTTCTTCTTCTTCTTCTTCTTCTTCTTCTTCTTCTTCTTCTTCTTCTTCTTCTTCTTCTTCTTCTTCTTCTTCTTCTTCTTCTTCTTCTTCTTCTTCTTCTTCTTCTTCTTCTTCTTCTTCTTCTTCTTCTTCTTCTTCTTCTTCTTCTTCTTCTTCTTCTTCTTCTTCTTCTTCTTCTTCTTCTTCTTCTTCTTCTTCTTCTTCTTCTTCTTCTTCTTCTTCTTCTTCTTCTTCTTCTTCTTCTTCTTCTTCTTCTTCTTCTTCTTCTTCTTCTTCTTCTTCTTCTTCTTCTTCTTCTTCTTCTTCTTCTTCTTCTTCTTCTTCTTCTTCTTCTTCTTCTTCTTCTTCTTCTTCTTCTTCTTCTTCTTCTTCTTCTTCTTCTTCTTCTTCTTCTTCTTCTTCTTCTTCTTCTTCTTCTTCTTCTTCTTCTTCTTCTTCTTCTTCTTCTTCTTCTTCTTCTTCTTCTTCTTCTTCTTCTTCTTCTTCTTCTTCTTCTTCTTCTTCTTCTTCTTCTTCTTCTTCTTCTTCTTCTTCTTCTTCTTCTTCTTCTTCTTCTTCTTCTTCTTCTTCTTCTTCTTCTTCTTCTTCTTCTTCTTCTTCTTCTTCTTCTTCTTCTTCTTCTTCTTCTTCTTCTTCTTCTTCTTCTTCTTCTTCTTCTTCTTCTTCTTCTTCTTCTTCTTCTTCTTCTTCTTCTTCTTCTTCTTCTTCTTCTTCTTCTTCTTCTTCTTCTTCTTCTTCTTCTTCTTCTTCTTCTTCTTCTTCTTCTTCTTCTTCTTCTTCTTCTTCTTCTTCTTCTTCTTCTTCTTCTTCTTCTTCTTCTTCTTCTTCTTCTTCTTCTTCTTCTTCTTCTTCTTCTTCTTCTTCTTCTTCTTCTTGGCAGACTTCTTCTTCTTCTTCTTCTTCTTCTTCTTCTTCTTCTTCTTCTTCTTCTTCTTCTTCTTCTTCTTCTTCTTCTTCTTCTTCTTCTTCTTCTTCTTCTTCTTCTTCTTCTTCTTCTTCTTCTTCTTCTTCTTCTTCTTCTTCTTCTTCTTCTTCTTCTTCTTCTTCTTCTTCTTCTTCTTCTTCTTCTTCTTCTTCTTCTTCTTCTTCTTCTTCTTCGTCTTCTTCTTCTTCTTCTTCTTCTTCGTCTTATTATTATTATTATTATTAGTATTATTATTATTATTACGTGCCGGAAAGAAGGAGCCGAGGGCCTACACACACCGCGGGTGGACGACCTAAAGAGAAATAACGAATGTGCGCAATGGAGGGAACGCTAAGGGTGGGTGAGAGGGGGGCGGGCGTGTGCATGCACGATAGAAAGTTAGCGCTAGCTAGCTACAAATAGAAGAGGATCGTGAAGGTGTAAAAGACGAACAAAGATCATAATTCATTATAAAAAGTGGATACAGATACTTGAAGAAGATATCATAATGTAGAACATTGATTATAATTTGGGCTAATGTGTGGCTTTTGCAGCTCGAGGTCTAAATACTTGTCATAATGTAGGGCGGGGCACTATACTTTGTGTGATAAACACGGTGTACGTATGGAACATGGTTTAGATTATGAATATATAGTTAGTACATCAAATGTACTATTATTTGGAATCAACATCAAGTGTATTCAAAAAATAGAATTCGATTTCATGTAGTACACATAGTTCATATCTATGTCTATGGTAATCATGTGGTGTGTTATTAAGGTAATACACAAATGATGGTTGAAGTTGGCAACAATCATGATTGTAGATTTTTATTGAAATAGAGAAACGAATTCAAATTCAGTTCGAATTGCAGCGGTAGTATAGACATTTTGAATGCACTAAAATGTTGGTATGAGTAGGTTACATGCATTATACAGCAAGGGAAAAAATTTAATTGGACATAACATGGATTCATACTCCCTCCTTCCATCTATATAGGGCGTAATGCATTTTTTAAGACTGCCTTTGACTATTGACAAGATTTATAGTACATGACATGCACAATGTGAAAATTATATCATTGAAAGCTCCTTTCACACACGAATTTAACGGTGTGCTTTGTGTAAGTTGCATGTCATATATTATTGCTCTAATATTTGGTCAAAGTTAGCAGCGAAAAACGCATTAGGCCCTATTTAGATGGAAGGAGGGAGTCGCTTTGAATAGCATTTGTATAGTAAAACGGGGCAAGACTATCGCTTTGTGTGGTGTGAATAGTTTTATTTTTTTGTTTTCTTTTTGGTTGTGGGAAGTGCAAATTGATTTGGTACGTACAAGTACAATATTACACGTTAGGCTTGTCCCTAAAATTCAACCCTCGCCTTGTTGTATCCCGAAAATTCAGATATCATGCTCCCAAAACTGGCGCCTTCACCACCCATGCCTTGCTATCCTGAAATTACAACGCACGTGAAAACTCCCTCCATCTGCCAAATCCCAACATGTGAAATCCCCATTCTAACCCTGAGTCGAAAGGGCCGCTGGTTCAAATCGGTGGGGGGTACTTTTGTAACACACCCTACATTTTGGACAAGCACGTCCCTAAGTCATGGTTCACCCCCTCCCATCGCCTCCTTTTCGCCATTCGAAATCCTAGGCCACCATAACCTCTCCGCTCCAGCCGCGAAACCCCACCCTCCTCCATCCGCCACCTCACCCATGCCCAGCCAGAGCCTCTTCCCGGACGACGTCGTCCACCGCAACAGCTTGACGTCCCTTGTCCACCTCCCCGGATGAGGATCCGTCGTCCCGCCAGTTCAGCCGCCCCGTCCTCCACCTCCAAGGAGCTGCTCCGACGATCGCCTCGTCTATCGCAGCTGCTCCATCCGCATAGCGCTGCCTTAACCTGCTCCACTGAACCGCAAAGATCCTCACCGACTCCTCGGACGAAGCCGAGGCCTACTCGGCGCGACCAAAGAAGTTGTACACTCATCGCATCGCACCTTCTCCTTAACTCGACCTCCCAGCGCCGACGGTGCTCCATCCCGCTCCCCCATGGAGCGGCTACCTTGAAGCTGGCGCCGTGGGCGACATCTCCACGGCGGCTCTCGCCCAATGCAAGTCCCCTTCGGCGGCGGCGGCCATACCAGCCGGATCTGCTGCTGCTGCTCCGGTTCTCACTCGCTCGCTCGCGCTGCTGCTGCTGCTCCGGGTCTCACTCGATCACTTTCGCTTCGCCCATTTCTTTCTCGGCTCGCTCGCTTCGCTCGCGCTCTTCTTTGCTCTCCCCCTCGCTCGTGTTGCTGCTCTGCTCCGATTTAGCTACACTTCAGTCGACTGAATCGACTTTTGTGTCAGTCGATTTTCAGGGGGTGGGGGGTTCGTCGGAGTTAAGGAGAACCACCCGCAGCTGGGACGAGGGCTCGCTGGAGAGGTACCCCACTATCTATTTTAGGGTTCAGGTCGGTGGGGCCTAGAGGGCTGGCAGGCGGCGGCAGACCAGCGGTGGGAGTTGTTTGAGGCGGCAATGACTGGGGCCAGCGGTTCGGCCGGTGGTGGCTGGCGGCCGAGGGGTGCAGGTGAAGATGAACTATGGGCCCTCCCTAAACTACATGTCAAGTGCCTCTCTCGCTACCATTGCATTCAATTTCGATAGTAACATTGATTCCACAAGAAATTTCAGTTTCGACAGTTAAGTTTAGAGTCAACAGTTTTTACCTCATCTATTGTAGTCGGGTGGTTTTTGGTGATGTAAATTTTACATCTATTTTACATCATCTATTGGAGATGCTATTATAAGCCCACTTGAGATTGACGATGTCTGTCTTGTGCTGCTTCAACCTTGATGTCTTACGGCTGAGGGAGTCCTGGATAAGGGGGTATCCGGACAGCCGGACTATGTACTTTGCCGGACTATTAGACTGTCAAGATACAAGATTAAAGACTTCGTCCCGTGTCCGGATGGGACTCTCCTTGGCGTGGAAGGAAAGCTTGGCGATTCGGATGTAGATCTCCTTCTCTGTAAACCGACTCTGTGTAACCCTAGCCCCCTCCAGTGTCTATATAAACCGGAGGGTTTAGTCCGTAGGACACAACAACAATCATACCATAGGCTAGCTTCTAGGGTTTAACCTCTTTGATCTCGTGGTAGATCAACTCTTGTAATACTCATATCATCAAGATCAATCAAGCAGGAAGTAGGGAATTACCTCCATCGAGAGGGCCCGAACCTGGGTAAACATCATGTCCCCAGTCTCCTGTTACCATTAGACTTAGACGCACAGTTCGGGACCCCCTACCCGAGATCCGCCGGTTTTGACACCGACATTGGTGCTTTCATTGAGAGTTCCTTTGTGTCGACACTGTAAGGATTAATGGCTTCTCCAACCCTCAACAACACCTTCCTGGGTGAGACTTTTCTCCCCGGACAGATCTTCGTGTTCGGCAGCTTCACGCTGCGGGCCAACTCGATTGGCCATCTGGAGCAGATCGATAGCTACGCCCCGGGCCATCAGGTCAGGTTTGGAAACCTGAACTACACTGCCGACATCCGCGGAGACTTGATCTTCGATGGATTCGGGCCTATGTCAGGAGCGCCGAACGATCACGACGTGCATGACCTAGATCTGCCGTTGGACAGTATTCAGAACATCGCGCCTACTACGGCTCCGGACTTCATTCCAGAGCAGATCGTGCCTACCGAGGACGGGTGGATGGACCCCTCCCCGGAGACTGCACACTCATCGGTGTTGGAGCTGAACACAGACTCCGCTCCTAAGGAGATCTGTGTCTCCGGACCCCCGGACTTGTCTTCGGCGTGGGTTCCAGACCGCGTGCATGCATGCCCATCGAATCTAATGGAGTTCACTGCCGCGGATATCTTTCACCACTCGCCCTTTGGCGATGTGCTAGATTCATTAAGGTCTCTCTCTCTGTCAGGAGATTCCTGGCCGAACTATGTTCGGCTCGAGTGGGAAGCAGGCGACGAAGAAATTCTTCACCCACCCACCACCCACTTCATTGCCACGGTCGATGATTTGACCGACGTGCTTAACTTCGACTCCGAAGACATCGACGGTATAGACGACGAAGCGGAAGAAGAACAGGAACCACTGCCCACAGCGCACTGGACTGCCACCTCTTCATATGATATATATATATATGGTGGATACTCCCAAAGAAAACAATGGCGATGAGGCAACAGGAGATAACCCCTCAGGGAAGAAATCAAAGCATGGGCGTCATCGGCGCCGCTCCAAGCCCCGCCACAGCAACATCGGCACTAGAGAAGAAAATCCAGATGGCGCCGAAGAGGAATACAATCCTGATCAGCCCACCTTTGAGCAAGCCGAACAAGAACACGGGCAGGTCAGCCCAGATGAACAGGCGATGGACGGATGCTTAGAGGACGATAACTATATGCCTCCCTCCGAAGACGAGGTGAGCCTCGGTGATGACGAATTCAGCGTACCGGAGGATCCCATAGAGCAGGAGCGCTTCAAGCGCCGGCTTATAGCCACTACAAGAAGCCTGAAAAAGAAACAGCAGCAGCTCCAAGATGATCAAGATCTGCTCGCGGACAGATGGACCGAGGTCCTGGCGGCCGAGGAATACGGACTCGAGCCCCCCATCAGGGGATACCCAAAGCACAAATCGCTAGAAGAAGATGTCGAAGATCCTTATCTTCCAGCACAAGATGAGGCTGACCGGCCACCTCGTGGCCGGGATAAAACAACGTAGCAGCCCGCACCCCAACGCCGGTTCACTACGGCCCAGGGCAACACGCAGGACCTGCGAGACACATTGGAAAACAACGCAGGACAACCAAGATCGATCTACGGATCACTAAGGCGCGCCACAACACATGACGATGATCGTAATGTCGGATACACTAATAATAAATCCGGCCGGGCCGAACATAATCGACCAGACCTAGCCGGACTGCGTCGTGGCATAGCCCGACACAGAGGCACCGCACACCCCCTCTGCTTCACTGATGAAGTAATGGAACATGAATTCCCAGAAGGGTTTAAACCTGTCAACATCGAGTCATCGATAAATTGCTATAGAAAGTGGGGCTAGATCGAGAGTTCTGACCTTTTCGTGGGTTGGGTGATCTTCAAACTCTTGTTTTTCTAGCGAAAGAACGCCCTTACGATGGCATAACAGACCCCGTGGTGTGGATCGAAGATTTCCTTCTCCACATTCACATGGCTCACGGTGATGACCTACATGCCATCAAGTATCTCCCACTCAGTCAATCCGCTCTTTGCGAACCGAACCTTCTCAATCACCGTACTCATAAGAGTACGATGCTCATCATCGATGGAAGCGCCTCGAAGCACTTCCAACAAATTATCCGATGCCTCCGGTTGGGCGGAGGTCATCGGCACGGCCGGCTCGCTCTCCTTTGCGAGGGGCTACCTTCTGGAATCCAGAACCTTTGGAGGCTCCGGTGCAGTAACCGGCTGGGAGCCAGACTTGCTATGGCTCCCGTCAGCATAATCCATGAGGGTCTTACCCCCCATGCGCCCAACGTCTGGGATTTTGCCTTGGGGCGTCTCCGGAATCGTCGCCTCCTACTCCAGTATCCTTCGGGACAACACCTCTGTGTCATCCGCAGGTCGTGGGGAGGTGGCCGTCGGAAGTGAATTCATCTCTGACTCGCCCAGAGACTCCTCCGAAGAGGACACCCCGATATTGGACCCGGCCGGACTGCATATGCGTGTTCGGTGTTATTACAAGCCATGAGGTCAAAGTCGCACGAAAAAATATTACAGAATGTAGATACTTACGACCTCGCCCGGGGCTTGCCCTTGGGCAGCCACTCCTCGTCGCTATATGCAGCGCTAGTGGAGTGATAGGGAAGGGATGCCTTTCCCTTCTTCGGCATCCCGGCCTCCCCCAACGGGGCGGCCTTCCTTTTATTCTCCTCCCTAGTATGGGGAGGGGTCATTTCTTCATGTTTCCCCCCTTCTTGAGAGAATCTTCCTCGTCATCCTCGGATGATGAGTCTATCATGGCCCTACGCCGGAGACCTTTTCTGGTCCCCGCGGACGCCTTCTTGGACCCTTCAGCCCCCTTAGTTGAGGCGGTCTTCCTCTTTCTCTCCTCCCCTTCGTGGGAGGAGTGCGCCTCGCCATCTTCTGGCGAGGCGTCTGGTGCGGCCTCGCGCCGGAGACCCTTCCGGGTCCCCCTGGCCTTCTTTTCGGCCTTTTTCTCTGGCACCTTGTAAGGCGCCGGAACCAGCATCTTCGCTAGGGGTGCATCTACTGGATCCTCAGGCAACGGAGCCGGATAGTCAATCTGCTCCACCGTCTCCACCCAATCCTGTTTGGTCAGCATGGTGACTTAAAAATCCTCCCACGAATGTACTGGAAAAGGAACATCTTGTAATAGTCAGAGGACTTACCGGAATGGCGAGGCACTTTGCGCTGAGCCCACGGTCCTCGGAAAGAGGGGGAGGAACTTCGCTGGCCTTGAACAGTACCTTCTAGACGTCTTTGTGCGTCATGTCAAAGAGTTCCTGCAGCATCTGGTGTTCGGTCGGATCGAACTCCCACATATCAAATGCCCGCCTTTGACAAAGGAGAATCCAGCGAACGAGCATGACTTGGACCACATTGACAAGCTTGATCTTATTGTCCCTCATACTTTTGATGCAGGTCTCGAGTCCGGTACGCTCCGTGGGTTCGCCCTAGGCTAGGCCCTTCTTTTCCCAAGAAGAGAGCCGCATGGGGATTCCAGATCTGAATTTGGGGGCCGCCACCCAGTTGGCGTCACGTGGCTCGGTGATGTAGAACCACCCTGATTGCCACCCCTTCACGGTCTCCGCGAAGGAGCCATCAAGCCATGTAACGTTCGGCATTCTGCCCACCATAGTGCCTCCGCACTCTGCCTGTTGGCCGCTTACGATCTTCGGCTTCACGTAGAAGATTTGCAACAACAGGCCGAAGTGGGGCTTGATGCAGAGGAAGGCCTCGCACACGACGATGAACGCCGAGATGTTGAGGACGAAATTCGGGGCTAGATCGTGAAAATCTAGCCCGTAGTAATACACGAGCCCGCGGACAAACGGGTGGAGTGGAAATCCTAGTCTACGGACGAAATGAGGGAGAAATACTACTCTCTCCCGAGACTTTGGGGTGGGGGTGATCTGTCCCTCTGTCGGAAGCCTGTGCGCGATGCTTTTGGCCAGGTATCCGGCGGACCGAAGCTTGGTAATGTCCTCCTCTGTGACCGAGGAGGCCATCCACTTGCCTCCCGCTCCGGACATCCTACGGTCCTATGGAGAAGGTTAGAACTTAGGCGTTGGGGCTCGAGAGTGTGAGAACGGATGAGCAAAGGAGGAAGAAGGCGTGGGTGAGAACGGGAGATCCTTGTCCCTTTATAAAGACGGTGCAGAATGTGCGCCTCCCCACTTGCCTCTCAAAATCACTTATTTTCCAAGCGCCTCGATTGATGGCGCTGGTTGGGTTACCCATACCTATATTGATGGAGATCCCGTGATAAGGGGACACGATCTCTGCTTTGACAAGACTTGCCAAAGAAACAGCCTCGCGGTGTGTGCGGGAGCTGGTTGTGAAAAGCGGTTCGAATAATGACCGGACCATGGCGTGTTGTCATGCTATGAAGAGCTGTTAGCAAAATAGATTCGTGGGTTATTGTTCTCTCTACGGTGGTATGTGAAGTTTATCTTGCAGAGCCGGACACTGTCCTTGTGTTCAGAATTTATCTTGCAGTATTCGGAGATGGAACCCGCCTCGGAATGTCGAAGACAATCTACGCGTCGGACTCATCGTCATTGAAGCCTGGTTCAGGGGCTACTGATGGAGTCCTGGATAAGGGGGTATCCGCATAGCCGGACTATGTACTTTGGCCGGACTATTGGACTATGAAGATACAAGATTGAAGACTTCGTCCCGTGTCCAGATGGGACTCTCCTTGGCATGGAAGGCAAGCCTGGCGATTCGGATGGAGATCTCCTTCTCTGTAAACCGACTCTGTGTAACCCTAGCCCTCTCCGGTGTCTATATAAACCTGAGGGTTTAGTCCGTAGGACACAACAACAATCATACCATAGGCTAGCTTCTAGGGTTTAGCCTCTCTGATCTTGTGGTAGATCAACTCTTGTAATACTCATATCATCAAGATCAATCAAGCAGGAAGTAGGGTATTACCTCCATCGAGAGGGCCCGAACCTGGGTAAACATCGTGTCCCCAGTCTCCTGTTACCATTAGCCTTAGACGCTCCGTTCAGGACCCCCTACCTGAGATCCGCCAGTTTTGACACCGACAACGGCTCACTGGAGCTGCTCCAACGATGTAATCGATTCATCGCCAATGTAGCAGTGCCACGCCGTCTACAGATTCCTCGTATCTTCCTCACACCTCCGACAGCCACCTCTGCCTCCAAGCTTCAATGACCAACCCAATGATGCTGAGGTCGAAACGCAGCTACTGACAAAGAGGTTGTACACTTGTTGCATCACTTATTACTATACATTCAAGTCGATCCATTAGGGCTATTTTGGTTCAATGGAAAAAACATAGCAATAGGGAATTTTCCAATGGCACTCTACTATTTAATTATGCATGCATTTTGTTGAAAGGAATGAAGCAAAACATCCACCTGGACCTACTTTTCAAAATCCTATGCATGAAAACAAGACCAAGTGCATTAGTGACAGAATAAAATTCTAACTATACACGCTTTCTTATGGTTTCACTTTACTTTGGCCATGTTTCTTTGCATTCCTCTGCTCTTCCAATTCCTGTAAACCAAACACCCAAGTTGACAGAAATCCTGTGTTTACAAATGCTCTGTTTACCATGTGCATTCCTATCCTATTACGATGTTTTTCCTATCCCTGCGTTTTTAGAATCATGCAAGCCAAATGAGCCCTTACAAAATTACTTCAGTTACAGGTAGGTGTCGAAGGGAACTTTGTGTGGTTCGCCCTGCTCCTACCGCGACGTCGTCCACCTCACCTGAGCTGCTCCATCGATAGAAGCATCCACCAAACTAGACATCACGACTCCTGACCGTCTTTCGCCGCCTCAGGTCTCCTTCCCTGCCTCCGGCACCCACCGCAACGGCATCATCATCATCGACTCAGCAGATGAACATGAGGAGTACACGGGTCCACAAGATAGGTCGCACTCTTTTGTTTCTGCTTATGTTATGCATTGCTTAAAATTACCTGCTACTTTATCGTCATGTTCACCTCTTGGACTCCATGTCAGGTCCAAATTAATGTTCAAACTTGAGTTCTAAATTAGTTGTGGGGAACATATCAAGGCAGCAACGAAAAGTATGTATGTCTAATATTTGGTTCGCCTAGGGTATGCTTATGTTGTTCATCTTGGGTGGGAAACAAATAGTAAAACAATCATCATATGTTTTTTTATTAAACTAAAGCAATCATCAGCCTGCTATCATTATTTTTGGATCCATCCACTGGTTGTTACCATCACTCTAAATTTCTGCATGATCTCCTAACATAATCTCACCATATTTTTTGTATGCATGTCAGATATTGTACACAGTCATGCTGAACATGTAGAGAAAAAGAGAAGAGTTTTCTTGTGACAATATAATGTCATGCAGACATCGCTCCATGGTGGGTTCAATGGCAAACCCTCCCCACCCCTCTCCAGATTGTAATCCAGAGGAAGATATCTGATCTGAGGCGGATTCAGACGCCACTGACCACTCATATTTACCCTCCAAGGTGTTTGCTCTACCTTGGCATGATGATGTTAGTCATATCATGCATATGTTGCCTTGCAGTGCCTACTTTTGACATCATATATGTCATCTGCTTAGTTTAGGCGTGTTACGTAATGCCACCTGTTTAGTTTCTATATCATATATGGGAATTATGCAGCCTCATGTCTTTTAGCCAGCCATAATATATGTGAAATGTGCAATGACATCCTGTTTAACCAGGCATCATATATTTGAATGATATCTTGCCCATCCTTTTCTTCATTACATTTCCATTTGTCGACAATGTTTGTACATTAAACTACTCTTCCTGTGAATCAACCATTTGGGTGGGAGATGGAAAAATCTGGAGTGAAAACAAGGCCTTCAGTGCAGACAGTGCTACCTATCGACAATGTTTGTACATGAAACTACTCTTCCTGCGAATCAGCCATTTAGTTTAGACATCATATACACAATATTCAACACCATGTTCTTAGTTCAGACATCATATCGAATGCCCTCTGTTTAGCATATAAATCACATATGTGAATTAAATGATGCGATCCTGATTACTTAGATAACATGTAGGTGAATTATGTCATGCGATCCTGTTTAGTTATTCATCATATCTTTGAGTTATGTTATGCTATGCTATCTAATTTAGATAGACATCATATATGTGAAATTATATCATGCTATCTGTTTTAGTTAAACAATATACATATCAATTATTTCATGCCCTCTGTTTTTCACACTATCTATTGCATCTGTCCCTCATACAATGTATGTACATTCAACTATGTTTCCTGTTTATCAACCATTTGAATTGGAGTGGGTGATGCCAGTATCTAGCGCACTAAAAACACGGTCTTCAAATAAAACAGTGCTACCTCTTGGTGGAGATAGCACCCCGGTTGTACATGCACGAGAACCAGCCCTACCACACATAACCCAAACTTTCGCAGATTGTACCCCTACTACGATGAACAGAGAACCAGCTTCACCCAATCTAACCCCAACCTTAGCAGATAGTAACCCAGATCCTGTTGACACAACACCATCACCACCACAAAGCTCCCAAACAAGAGTAGTTAGTACAACAGCTCCAGTGCAGAAAGGGCCAGTACTACCACGGCGAAACCCAACTCCACCAGTCAGTACACCTATTCTTGTGGAGGAAGCACAACCAGCTAGTCGTAGTTTAGCATCTATCGCATTTGATGTTGTTAAATCGTATGTGCGTATATTCCCATCTTGGAAACATTATATTGAAGATGAAGGAAAATGCCAGTTGCAGGTGTTTGTCCAGGAGTTATGTGTAAGTAATGTTATTCATGGCAATTACTTTGCTTTGTCCCATACATCCTACCTCCATGATGGTTATAATACAACAAATTTTCCCATTTTTCTCTATAGAGAAGGACCGATTTGGAAACTCAGGATGAGGTAACCTATGCTAATAACTTTGCTATCTTCAAGAATGCTTGGTGGCAGTATCGGAATGACCTGAAGTAAACGTACTTCACCGGCAAAGAAACTCATCAAATTCCCTTACGTTCTCCTGAGACACATTTACTGGATGATGACTGGGAACGCCTTGTTCTGTACTGGTCCCGAACCAATAATGTGGTATGGTATATGAGCTCATTTTCTATTTTTAAGTACTATATTCTTGCGTCTTACTGTACTCTGTTCATGTAGAACAAGTGCCTAAACCTGAAGAACGATTGTTCTAATTTAAGATTCCATTGCTATCATAGTTCAAAAAAGCACTAGGCGTTAATTGTGCGTTTTGCCATCGCCTGGCGCTTTACTGACCAAAGCGCATGCTTATGCATACTTATGCATAGATTAAGCATAGTTATGCGCAATGCATTTTGCCAATGCCTAGAGCCTAGGCGCGCTTAAGCGCTCGCTTAGGCGCGCCTTTTTTAACTATGATTGCTATCGTGCATACTGCTTTGCTCTTGTATCACTATATTTACTCATACAAAATTATTTTTAAATTGAAGGATCCAATCGAAACTCCAATTGCACAGCAGGTATGTTCACACATGTTTCTTTAACAGGTTTGCTCTTATCAATAGCTCTGTTGATTTCAATTTCAATTGTGTATACAGTTGACTTCTCATATCATGCACATTACTAGCATCACAACAGAGCCAATAGTGTTGTTGTACATGTAGACCCGTGGTACCCATCTGAAATCTTGCTGTGTCGTGTAGTTTCCCACGCTTTGTATTCTTTCACTGCTGCTTTGTCTTGAACTGATATGATTTGAACAGTGTCTCTATTTTGATTTTTGGCAAGACAATGCAGTGACCATAGGGCATAGATATATGTTTGTTTGATGCTTTTATTATGTACTAGTACTAGGCAATAGAAGACTTGGTAGTTTAATCCTGTCCACCTTACTAATGAACCGGTTCATCGAAATGAGTTTCATATACTAGTACATGCTAAATCTGTTATGTGTCTGCTTGTTTCTTCTTTTAGAATGCTGACAGAATATTGGGGAAGAGTGCCTTATTAATCAATGGTAAAGGAAGTAATGCAGATAAGGTTCAGGATACTGAGACATCCTTGTTGGTCTCCAACAAAGATGATAAAACAGCTAAGGAAGACTATCTTGAAGACAGTAAGACAACACCAAAGTCATGTATTGGTTTAGTGTTCGAGTTACTGGCCACTACTGCTTCCACAAGCTATTCAAACTCATTGTCTGAATCACTTTGGTTTCTTGAGTCTCAACTACAAGCTGAAAGACATCGATCAGCTGTGCTGCGACAAGAAGCGGAAGGACTACGGAAGTCCCTGGAGTAGTCAGATGCATACTTTCTGGTGCAACAGCAAGCGTTGGAGGATTTTAGCACCAAACAGGACAAAGCTAATAAGCTTTCTAAGCTTATTGCCAGCATGGTGGATACCTAGGATAACATTTCTTGAGCTCTTCTGAACTTGTTTCAGTTATGCTCTTGTTTCTTTGCCAGCGTTTATTTACCTTTGGTGGCCAATTTTGACGGCCAGTGTATGTAATATGCTGCTTTGTTCCCTATATTTGCACTGGTGGCGAACTTTGATGCCCAATGGATGTAATATGTGTAATAGCGGTAATAGGCTACCGTTAGTTGCTTCTTATTTATTTCCTTATTGTCTTGTTTTGTTGTTTGCTTGCAGTCACTGTAGTTCTTTTTCTGTGTTTTTCTAGTGGCCACAATAGCCTATTTTTGGTAACTAGGCCAAAATAATCATGGCAACACACGGACTGTTGTAACCATGGGCCTCCTGCGGGCCGCATGGTCCATGGGCCTTCTACGGGCCGTAGGATCCATTGGCCTTCTATACGGGCCGTAGGATCCATGGACCTTCTACGGGCCGGAGGATCCATGGGCCTTCTACGGGTCGTACGTTCCATGGGCCTTATACGGGTCGAATGATCCATGGGCCTTATACGGGTCGTAGGAGCCATGGGCCTTCTACGGGGCGTATCATCATTTTGCCAATCATGGGCCATACTATTTGTGGACCATAACAGGACGTTAATAGGCCGTATATGATAACTATATGAAAACAGCCCAACTGGTTTTTTTACATGAAAACGGCCCAACGTATTAACGGGCCACAAACGGGCCGACCGTAACGATGGGCTGAATTTGGCCCACCAGCAGAAAATGACAGTAACGGGCCGTAAGTAACCGAATGCTGGAAATGAGCCCAAGAATAAATGGGCCTTAAGAAAGCCGAAAGATAACTTGGGCTAGAAACGGCCCAATGGAATAATTGGTCGTTAACGGGTATAAAGTGATGCACTGTTCATTACGGGCCAGTTTCACCGCGGGCCGTTAATGGGCCATGAGTTACAAAGGGCCTCATATGGGTCGAAACATGTCATGGGCCATACATGGGCCGGTAGTTAAAATAGGCTGGAATCATATTGGACGGCCCAGATGACGCTACTGGGCATAATTCGGTGTAACGCCCCGGATTCGATGCGCCAGTTGTCCGCCAGTTATTCGTCATTGTTGCCTTGTCATTTGCTTGCGTGTTGCACTTTGCCATGTCATCATCTGCATTTTATATCATGTCATCATGTGCCTTTCATTTTGCATACGTGTTCGTCTCATGCATCCGAGCATTTTCCCCGTTGTCCGTTTTCCAATCCGACACTCCTATGTCTCCCGGCGCCCCCTTTTACCTCTTTTCGTGTGCGACAATTCCGGTAAGTCCTCATGCAAATTTCGAAATTGGTCCAGATCTGAATAAACCTTATGTTCAAGTTGTTAAACAGCAAGTTAAGATACACCAAGATGATCTACACGAAATTCTAGTCAAGTTACATATAAAGTTCATTTAATTCGGAGCTACGGCCTAGAAGATATGAGCAAAACAAGATAAGCATGGCATTGATGCAAAATACATACAAACATCAAGCAAACACCTCAAAACAAGGATACAACATGATAATATGAAGCTACATGCAAAATCAAGCAAGTTTCATATAGAGCACACTCAAAACGGAGCAACGGTTCAACACATACACCCTATACAAGTCATAACAACAATCTGACCAACACAGCAACTAGGCATATTGCAAGCACCAAAACAACAAGCTATAGCATCTTAACATGAGAATAAAAGGCATGGGCGCGATGTACAGGTAAAGCACAAAAGAACATGAACACTGAGCTAACTCCAGAAATCACTAGAACATGCTCAAAAGGACATGGCAAGATTGCAAATAATAACAGTTTCAGACTCAGCAGAAATAACATCAGGTTGCAATGTTTAGAGTTATCAAACAACATGTTACAGGAACTGATCATGGCAAACAAGACATGGCATGACTCTACTCAAAGCATAGAACAAAAGTTCTTTAGTGACCATGAGACAAAAAGTATCAGAAGATATGATGGCACCCATGTAAACATGGCAAGTTATATTACAGATTCATACATGGCAGGAACAACAATAAGTAGGCATGCTGGTGAGCTTGAACCACTCACCACAGAGCAATAAATGGCATGGCAAGGCAACTCACAGTAATACAACATGTATATGAAGCTAAGCATGGCAAGAGAAAGTTCATAGAGTGCATGGAACACTAGCAAAGCTCATGGAAAAACTGAACTTAATGTTAACAGGCTGACAGCAACATTATTAAGCAATTTTAGAGCAAGATTACAACAAGTTACAGCAGACTATATTTGCAAAAAATGGCATGGATGGATATATCAAGACATGTATAACAAAACACTCTTAATGAACATCTCCAGATTATGCATAGATTGGCTTGTACAAGCAGGTTAACATAGCATCATGATATAGCAGATTCAGACATGCAAAACAGTAACAGCAAGTACCCTACTTAACAAGCTTGATGCACTCACTACAGGAATCACAAAAATACATGGATGGCACCACTGTAAAGATGGCATGGCATAGATCAAAACACATGTAGACACAACCTCATAGGATGCACACATCAATCATGGCAAAAATGACAAATCATCAAGTTATAACAGTTCAGCAGATTAACATCATATAGCACTCTTGCAACAAAGATTCAGGCATCAAGATGAACTCAAATGAACATGATGCAATGGAATGAATTGAATTATTCGTTGACGTGAACAATTTGACATATATCACGCACGAAACGGAGCTACGGATGCAGAGATATGATGCGATGAACATGATAACAAAATAAGGGAAAAACTGGGACTTTGAAATATTTCGACCTTGCGGGGTAAAAGTCAACGGGCGAGGGAGGCGGCGGATCTCGCCGGAGACATCGCCGGAGATGGAGAAGAAGATGGCCGGAGGGTCGGGGAGGACGTCGGCGAGGCCGAGGAGGCGCGGATCCGCCGGATCCGAGGTCGGCGAGGTGCGGCGGCACCGGGCGGAGGAGCGCACGGCGAGGCGCCCGCTGGCGCGGCGCGGCGCGCGCCCGGGCGGGCGCGCGCTGGAGGCGGAGCGGCGGTTCGGCCGGCGCGCATGAAGCGCCGACGAGGTCGGCGGGCGGCCGGGCGGCGGACGCGCGCTGACGGGCGGAGGCGGCGGCGTGGCGACGGCCTCAAGGCAAGCGTGCGGGCTCGCTGGGCTCAGCTGGCTCATGCGCCCGAGGCGGCGGGGCGGCGCGAGGCGACGTGGCGGCTGGCGATTGGTCCGGGGAGGCGGCGGACATGTCCGGCGGCGGGATGGACATGTCCGGCGCGCGGAGGGGGAGGTTGGCTAGGGTTTGGACCCGAAAATTTCGGGGGGAGGCACATATTTATAGGTAGAGGGAGCTAGGTGAGTCCAAATGGAGGACGGTTTTCACCCACACGATCGTGATCGAACGACCGAGAGCATGGAGGGGGTTTGGATGGATTTTGGGCCAGTTTGAAGGGGTGTTGGGCTGCAAAGAGAAAGAGGCTTTACGGTTACCCGGTTAACCGTTGGAGTACCAAACAACCTCCAAATGGCACGAAACTTGACAGGCGGTCTACCGGTGCTATACCAAGGCCGCTTGGCAAACCTCGGTCCATTCCGAGACCGTTTAACACCCGCACACGAAAAGAGGTAAAAGGGTGCGCCGGGAGACATAGGAGTGTCGGATTGGAAAACGGACAACGGGGAAAATGCTCGGATGCATGAGACGAACACGTATGCAAAACGGAGTAGGGCTTCATACTCAGCTGCATTGTTAGTACAAGGGAACATCAACCTTAAAACATAACAAGATTTATCACCTCGTTGGGAAGTCAATATAACTCCATCCCCCGAGCCTTCCAATTGCATGGATCCATCAAAATGAATAGTACAATATGTATTATCCGCCTTATCCTCAAGCATCTGGGGCTCTGTCCAATCATTGATGAAGTCCATAAGTGCCTGAGATTTTTATAGCCGTCCGAGGCACATACTTCAAGCCATGGGGTCCAAGATCAATGGCCCACTTAGCTACACGACCCGTGGCTTCTCTGTTTTGAATAATATTCCCTAAGGGAGAAGAACTAACCACAGTGATGGGATGACCAAGGAAATATTGCTTCAACTTGCGACTGGCCATGAACACATCATAAACCAATTTATGCCAATGTGGGTATCTCTACTTAGACTCAATGAGCACCTCACTGACATAATAAACCGTCCTTTGACCCGGATATTCCTTTCCTGGCTCCTTCCTTTCAACCACAACTGCCACACTGATGGCTCTGTTGTTTGCATCCACATATAACAACAAGGGCTCCTTCTCAATAGGAGCTGCAAGAATCAGCAGCTCAGCCAACTGTCTCTTAAGGGCCTCAAACGCGTCATTAGCAGCATCACTCCAGACGAAGTCATCTGTCTTTTTCATCATTTGATACAAAGGGATGGCCTTCTCTCCCAGGTGGCTTATAAACCGGCTCAAGGCCGCAATACGACCCGCCAAACGCTGGACATCATTGATACACGGCGGCTTAGCCAAAGAAGTGATAGCTTTGATTTTCTCTAGGTTAGCCTCAATGCCTCTCTCAGAAACTAGGAAGCCCAATAACTTGCCTGCTGGCACGTCAAAGACACACTTGGCCGGGTTAAGCATAATTTTATAAACCCGGAGATTGTCAAAGGTCTCCTTCAAATCATCTATCAAAGTCTCCTTCTTCCTGGATTTCACAACAATATCTTCCACATAGTCGTGAACATTGCGTCCATGAAGGAAATTCTGAACACACCGTTGGTAAGTCGCATGGGCACTCTTGAGCCCAAACGCATAGACACATAGCAGAAGGCTCCAAAGGGAGTGATGAAAGATGTCTTCTCTTGGTCCTTAACTGCCATCTTGATCTGATGATAACCAGAATAAGCATCCAAAAAGCTCAAATGCTCACAACCTGCCATAGCATCAATAATCTGATCAATACAAGGGAGAGCAAAAGGGTCAGTCGGGCAAGCCTTATTAAGGTCTGTATAATCCTCACACATACGCCAAGTGCCATTTTTCTTAAGTACCAGCACCGGGTTAGCCAACCTCCCAGGATGAAAAACTTCAATTATGAACCCTGCCGCCAACAGCTGGGCCACTTCTTCACCAATTGCCTTGCACCTCTCTTCATTAAAATGACGAAGGAATTGCTTGACCGGTTTATATTTTGGATCCACATTAAGAGTGTGCTCAGCGAGTTCCTTCGGTACACCTGGCATGTCGGAAGGTTTACATGCAAAGATGTCCCGGTTCTCACGGATGAACTCGATGAGCGCGCTTTCCTATTTCGAATCCATATTAGCAGTGATACTGAACTACTTGGATGAGTCGCCAGGAACAAAATCAACCATTGTAGTGTCATCTACCAACTTAAACTTCAATAGGGGGTCATTCTCTGTAGTTGGCTTCTTCAAAGGTGTCATATCTGCCGGGTCAACATTGTCTTTATAAAACTTTAACTCCTCAGCTGCACAGGCCAACTCAGCATAAGCAGCATCACCCTCTTCATAGTCCAGAGCAATATTCCTATCACCATGCACCATGATGGTGCCTTTATGACCCGGCATTTTAAGCTGTAGATAAACATAACACGGTCGCACCATAAACTTGGCGTAAGCCTGCCGTCCAAACAAAGCATGGTGCAGGCTTCTGATCTTAACCACTTCAAAGGTCAATTTCTCAGCCCTGGAATCATGGTCATCTCCAAAAGCCACCTCCAGCATTATCTTACCCACTGGATACGTCGACTTACCAGGCACCACCCCATGGAAAACTGTAGAAGACGTCTGAAGATCTTTATCAGTCAAATTAATACGACGAAAAGTCTCATAGTAAAGGATATTGATACTGTTGCCCCCATCCTTGAGCACCTTTATAAGCTTATACCCTCCTACATGTGGTGCAACCACCAACACCAACTGACCTGGATTGTCAACCCGGGGCAGGTGATCCTCCCGACTCCACACGATAGATTGCTTGGACCATCTCAAATAACGAGGCATTACCGGCTCAATGGAGTTCACCGCCCGCTTATGGATTTTTTGATCTCGCTTGCACACACTTGTGGTGAATACATGATATTGACCACTATTCAGTTGCTTTGGATTGCTCTGATAACCAGACTGCTGCTGCTGATTCCCTTGGCGAGTATGCTGATTAAAACCACCTTGATTGCATTGGCCTTGAAAGCCAGAGGTTGAACCGCCACCACCAAAACCAGGCCCGTGAGAGACGGAACCTCAAGCGCCGTATAGGCCATGATTGTTCTGGAAAAAATTATAATTCCTATACTCCCTCATAACGAAGCAATCTTTCCACAGATGACTGGCCGGCTTATCCTGAGTTCCGTGCTTTGGGCAAGGTTGATTCATCATGGACTCAAGGTTGAACTTTGGCCCTCCAAACCGGGGCGCTTGTGTTTTCCCCTTTGACGCTGGTTATTACTCTACGTGTTGGTGTTAGCCACGAAGTCTAAACCGTCGTCCGCCTTACATTTACCATTACCACCTTGACTCGCTGTGTTATGATGTCCCTTTGTATTGCCACTCTTCTTCCCCTTCCCAGTCTTCTCCTCATCAGATTCAGGGTCTTTAGTGATATCGGAGTCGGCATACTTGACGAAAGCCGCCATGAGCTCCCCCATATCATTGAAATTATGCTTAAGTCGCCCCAATTTCTGTTTAAAGGGAAGGAAACGACAGTTCTTCTCCAACATCAGGACTGCTGAACCGGCATTGATAATTTCTGATGAGTGTAGAACCGCTGAGATCCAGCGCACCCAATTGGTTGTTGACGCACCTTCACCTTGGACGCAAGAGTCTAGATCCAGAATCGACATAGGCTGCTTGCATGTGTCTTTAAAATTTTGAATAAACCACCTTTTCAACTCCGTCGATGACCCAATGGAGTTAGTGGGCAGCCCTTTCAACCAAGTACAAGCCGGCCCATTCAACATCATGGTGAAGTACTTAGCACACGCAGCATCACTGACATCCAACATCTCCATAGCCATCTCATAGATCTCAATCCAAGCCTCTAGGGGCTGATCCGCAGTGTAGGTAGGCACCTTGCGGGGGCCTTTGAAGTCCTTAGGAAAGCGCTCATTGCATAGAGCCAGCACTAAACACGGCACAACCAAGGTTCTGGAGGTCACTCCTGCCTCGACAGACACTGACGAATAAACAGTAGATTGTTGTTGAGCCGCCAGCTGAGCCGCCAACTCTGCCTCACGCTATGCTCTGCCCTGGTCCACCAAAGTTTGAGCCTCATTACCAGCTCGCGGCGGGTCAGACCTACAAGGTTAATTGTGATGTCGCTCACTGCTCGACACGGCTGGTTCATCAATGTGCCTGTTGTAACTCCGGCTCGGACGCGGGGTTGAATGAATCCGATCACGACTATATGAATAAGACGCATGTTGAGCCACTGCTTTCTGAAGAAGTTCTCCGGCTCTCCGTATTTCCATCGCTTCTGGCGACTCATCCTGAACCGGGAGAGCCGCCAATCGAGTAGCCGCAGCTATCATGTTATCCAAAGGATTTGAAAAATGACCCGGGGGCATCGGAACGTGTTGAGGCAGGGTCAAATTCAAATGTGGAGGGTCTGCAGCTCAAGGCTGAACCAGTGCTCCAGCCGTCGGTGCCTCAATGGCCCGGTCCACTCCAGGCGGGTTACTAGTTCTTGCCCCAGGTGTGCTGAAAAGGTTCCACGCATTGTAAACTGGGGGTAACCGACTCACATGCCTTCTATTAAAAATAGTGTTTGATGCGTCCCAGTCCAAGCTCAAGCGAAAGGTCTCTGCCTGAAGCCGTTATGCCTCCCTCTGCAGGGCAGCTCGCTCCGTCGCCATCCGGGTGTTCTTAGCATTTAGATCCTCCTTGGCTTGGGCTACCTCATCACGTAACTTTGCAACGTCCGTGTTATGTTGTGTCTGGTTCTTCGAGGTTACCTCTGCCATCAACAACGTTGCCAGAGCCTCCAACAGATCAGATAAAACTTGAGCCATCGGGCGCACTGGGCCTCCAGCCCTGGCTGCCGCTGCTGTTGCTGAACCGGCGATCATTGCTACTGCAGTTGAAGAATTCTGCTCCGGACGTGTACCGGCCATGAAGATTGTAACCCGGTTTGGCGGCTCGTAGGGGTCCGGAATACTGTCACCATCGGAACAGCCCCCAAGCCCACCATCTTGAACCTGATACATGGAATTGGTCTCGCCGGTTGAGGACTCATCGCCCGAATAGATGGCCATCTCACCACCGGATTCAGATCCTCCTTCCAGATCCACTCCTCGAGTAAAGCAAACAAAGACATGCTTCGGGGAGGCTTGAACCTTGGTGGGTCACGCGCGCCGAGCCGTCTCGACGATGTCGGTGTAGATGTCCGTCTCAGCTTCTGACTCACCAATCTTGCCAATGAAGACATGGATTCCACCAAAGGGTACCCGATACCCGTACTCGATTGAGCTGGCCTCGGGGCCCCAGCCTGCATCGTCGATGTAGAGCTTGTCGCGACGACTCTTAGTCATCCGGCCCATAGCGTATCCCTTGAGCCCTGCGAAGCTGCCCTTCAAGAACACGAAACAACCATGCGCTGGCCTCACTGTGAGCGCCAGCTGTCGTGGAATTGTCACGGCAGATGCCCTAGCATGAGGACTTAGGTGTGGATCCATCGCAACATAGTTAGCTTGAAGGGGTTTAAACGAGACAAGGGACACAAAGAGTTTACCCAAGGTTCGGCCCCTCACAGCGAGGTAAAGGCCTACTCCTGCTTTAGGTTGTATTGCTTGGGTTTCGATTACCTTGGAGCGAATACGCTTGACCTAGTTCTCGACTTGTTGTTTCTTACCCTAAACCGCCGTCGGGTCACCCCTTTTTATACACATGATGATGCTCGGTAGCTTACAAAGCCTCGGCCGGCTCATACACAACATGTCCGGCTCCGTGACCAAACTACACTTTCCTTAACATACAAGTTAAACATATGGCGGTTTATACCCGTGGACCTCAAATCTCTTCTAGGTCTTCGGCCTTCAGTAAGCTTGCTTCATGAACTGCCATCTTCAACATCTTCTTGGGCCTTCTTGTTATGAACTGCCAGTGGCATGACCCGGCCCCTCCTGGGCGGGTCATACCCATTAGTCATATCCCCAACAGGTATTGTACGTTCGGTGCTTGATCGGTTGAATCGAGAAGACGTTCGACTACACCAACCGCATTAAGCAAATGCTTCCGCTTTCGGTCTATGAGGGTACATGGACATACTCTCCCCCTCTCGTTTGTATGCATCTGCTAGATAGATCTTGTGTGAGTGCAGGAATTTTTTTGAAATTGCATGCTACGTTTCCCAACAGAAGTTCAGTATTAACTTGATCTGAAGTTTCATGATCATTATCATTAGCTTCCTCTCTAGTTGGTGTAGGCATCACGGAAACGGTTTTCCCTGTTGTACTACTTTTCAATTCGAGAGAAGGTACAATTACCTCATCAAGTTCTACTTTCCTCCCACTCACATCTTTCGAGAAAAACTCCTTATCTAGAAAGGATCCATTATTGGCAACAAAAATCTTGCCTTCGGATATGTGGTAGAAGGTATACCCAATGGTTTCTTTAGGGTATCCTATAAAGACGTACTTCTCCGCTTTGGGTTCGAGCTTATCAGGCTGAAGCTGTTTGACATAAGCATTGCATCCCCAAACTTTAAGAAACGACAGCTTAGGTTTCTTGCCAAACCATAGTTCATACGGTATCATCGCAACGAATTTTGAGGGTGCCCTATTTAACGTGAATGCGGTTGTCTCTAATGCATAAACCCAGAATGATAAAGGCAAATCGGTAAAAGACATCATAGAACACACCATATCTAATAAAGTACGGTTACGATGTTCGGACACACCATTACGCTATGGTGTTCCAGGTGGTGTGAGTTGTGAAACAATTCCACATTGTCTTAAACGAAGGCCAAACTTGTAACTCGAATATTCGCCTCCGCGATCAGACCGTAGAAACTTTTTTTTATACGATGATTCTCCACTTCACTCTGAAATTCTTTGAACTTTTCAAATGTTTGGAAAAAGTGGTAGGTGTAAGAGAGGCAGTTGGCCTTCGCCTAGTGCCTAGGCGGTGCCTAAGCGCCCTAGGCGCGGCCTAGGCAGTAATATAGTTTTTACTCATAGTGTATTTGTGATTATTATATGGGTGTTGAGATTAGTTTAGGGCATGTAAATTAATTACCGTCTACTACCATTACAATATTACCCGTTTGGCATATCAGTGCAGTATGTGGCATGATTTCTTGCTTGGGTAGGCAATTCCTTGCTTGACCTACCTAGACCTCCATTTATGCCCTAGGCGAGGCATTTGGCCATTGCCTAGCGCCTAGGCGTGCCTAAGTGCCTCCTAGGCACTGCCTTTTCCAACAGAGCCTGATGTCTACTGTGCAACCTTCTTCTTGTGGACTCGTGTTGGGCCTCCAAGTGCAGAGTTTTGTAGGACAGTAACAATTTTCCCTCAAGTGGATGACCTAAGGTTTATCAATCCGTGGGAGGTGTAGGATGAAGATGGTCTCTCTCAAACAACCCTGCAACCAAATAGCAAAGACACTCTTGTGCCCCCAACACACCCAATACAATGGTAAATTGTATAGGTGCACTAGTTCGGCGTAGAGAAGGTGATACAAGTGTAATATGGATAGTAGATATAGGTTTTTGTAATCTGAAAATATAAAAACAGCAAGGTAGCAAGTAACAAAAGTGAGAAAAAATGGTATTGCAATGCTTGAAAACAAGGCCTAGGGTTCATACTTTCACTAGTGCAAAGTCTCTCAACAATCATAACATAATTAAATCATATGGCAATCCCTCAACGTGCGACAAAGAGTCACTCCAAAGTTCCTCTCACGAAGAACATAAGATGAAATTTCTTGTAGGGTACGAAACCACCTCAAAGTTATTCTTTCCGATCAATCCATTGAGCTATTCCTATAAGTGTCACAAACAGCCCTAGAGTTCGTAGTAAAATAATACCATATGATACACGTCAATCAACCCTAATGTCACCTAGATACTCCAATGTCACCACAAGTATCCGTGGGCCTGAATGGTTGCGGGCAGTTTAAGAATCGGCGTTGAAGATGCCCTAACTCTTTTCCCCAATCAAAATACAGAAGACATGAAAAGCTCTTGCATGTTAAAAAAACAGTAGGAACAAGCGTTCCTGACACGTTTTCGGAACAATAATGCTATACATACAGGCACATTCTACAGGTTTTTATGCATTGAGAACTGCGCACTCTTCTAATTGGCCCCCTGAATTACACTGGTGGACCTGTGCATTTTAATCAATCCCCAGCCAATCAATGTTAAGCAACCTGTAAATCGCCCGTAAAACTCCGTACGTCTAGCAAATTCCTATTTGAAACCAACAGGGATCAGACTACTGATCCCTAGCTTCCCACCAAACAAGCACATGGCCGTTGGATCAAACCTTTTTTAGCGTACGATGCATCCCTCCAACAACATCACTCCATTGGCAGTTCCTAAAACAAATTTCCTTGATTTACGTTGCTTCCATCGATCCATAATCATGTGCGACCACATCCTTGCCAGTTTCCGAATCAAACACCCTCATTTATTCACGTTGTTGTTTCCATATATAAGGTACCTTATCATCCGTGTTTCCGTATATACATGATGCTTCCTCATTCCATCACATAATAAACATTGGGTTGGGCTCTCCTGATCGGATCCCTGCGTGCATTATTGTGCAGGGCCAACCAGTGTATGACACGTGGCCTGACAAACCCCACCAGTCAAAAGCACATTTTTTCTTTTAAATTTCTGAAATACCCTTATCTTCCTCACCGAGCAGCGGCCATCAGAGAACTGATTCATGTGTGCTCCACCAGCTCGTAGTTCCCGTTGCATGGGCTTGTGGCCTTGGCTGGAAGCAAGGCAACAGTTATAACGCCCGACGTCGCCCGCGCCTGTGACGGTGACTCATGTAGATGAGAACAGAGTGACCGCCCGACCTCCAAAACGAAGTGTCGGAGACAAATTTTGACCGCCATGTATCGACATCATCTCCTTCCCGTTCAGGTCTAGTTACCAGGACCAGGTGATCACTTGCCAACGTCCAACTTGACCTTGTGTGCGTACCCATGGGTGAGGCAACAAAATACACCGGTGGCGGATTGGGCGATATCTGTAGGCCGCTGATCTCTACTATGCAACTTTATTCTTGTCGACACGTGTTGGGCCTCCAAGCGCAGAGTTTTGTAGGACAGTAGCAATTTTCCCTCGAGTGGATAACCTAAGGTTTATCAATCCTTTGAGAAGCGTAGGATGAAGATAGTCTCTCTCAAGCAACCCTGCAACCAAATACAAGAAATCTCTTGTGTCCCCAACACACCCAATACAATAGCAAATTGTATAGGTGCACTAGTTCGGCGAAGAGATGGTGGTAAATCTGTAGTATGGATAGTAGATATGAGTTTTTGTAATGCGAACAATAAAAAACAGCAAGTTAGTAAATAGTAAATGGAGCACAAACGGTATTGCAATGATGGAAAATGAGTCCTAGGATGCATACTTTCACTAGTGTAATCTCTCAACAGTGCTAATATAATTGGATCATATAACCATCCCTCCAAGTGCGATGAAGAATAACTCAAAAGTTCCTATCTAGCGGAGAACATAAGACAGAATTGTTTGTAGGGTACGAAACCACCTCAAAGCTATTCTTTCCGTTCGATCTATTCAAGAGTTTGTTCTAAAATAACACAAAGCTATTTTTTCGGTTGATCTATCCTAGAGTTCGTACTAAAATAACACCAAAGAAAATTCAGATTTGTAATATTCAATCCAACACAAACAAATTCAAAGAGTGCCCCAAGATTTCTACCGGAGAAACAAAGACAAGAACGTGCATCAACCCCTATGCATAGATTACCCTAATGTCACCTCGGGAATCCACGAGTTGAGTGCCAAAATATATATCAAGTGAATCAATACGATACCCCATTGTCACCATGACTATTCAATTGCAAGACATATATCAAGTGTTCTCAAATCCATAAAAGTATTCAATCCGATAACAACGATATCTCAAAGGGAAAAAATCAATTCATCAGAACAAGATAGAGAGGGGGAAACACCATATGTTCCGACTATATTAACAAGGCCCGTAATACATCAAGATTGTGACATCTCAAGAACACAAGAGAGAGAGAGAGAGATTAAACACATAACTACTGGTACAAACCATCAGCCCCGAGGGTGGACTACTGCCTCCTCATCGTGGTGGCCGCCGGGATGATGAAGATGGCCACCGGTGATGATTCCCCCCTCCGACAGGGTGCCGGAACAGGATCTAGATGGGATCTCGTGGATACAGAGGCCTTGCAGCGGCAGAACTTCTGATCTAGGGCTACCCCGAAGGGTTTTGGAATATTTGGGAATTTATAGGGCGAAGAGGCGGTTCAGGGGGGCACTCGAGGTGGGCACAACCCACCTGGGCGTGCTTGGGCCCTCAGGCGCGCCCTGGTGGGTGCTTCCCCCCTCGAGGCACCCACCCAGGTGCTTCCTTGGCCCACTGGATGTCTTCTGGTCCATAAAAAATCCACAAGAAGTTTCGCAGTGTTTGGGCTCCATTTGATATTGATTTCCTGTGATGTAAAAAACAAGCAAAAAACAGCAACTGGCACTGGGTCAATAGGTTAGTCCCAAAAAATGATATAAAGTTGCTATAAAATGATTGTAAAACATCCAAGAATGATAATATAATGGCACGAATACTTCATAAATTATAGATATATTGGAGACGTATCAGCTTCCCCAAGCCTAATTCCTACTCGTCCTCGAGTAGGTAAATGATAAAAGAAATAATTTATGAAGTGTGAATGCTAGCAAAGTGCATAAGTTTGATCAATGATAATTTCAATCACTTTTCCTAGCATCATAGCAACAATTCTTTCTTATAAAACTTCTCATGTTATAGTAGCAACCATTTCACATGTTACGGTTCAAACAATGAATTCTCTTGAAACTCAACAACCTATGTTCTCAGCCACCAAGCAATTGCAATTCAACTTATTCAACAGAGTCTAAGAGCTCCACATACTCTCAACCATCATATAGTCTTCTATGATCACTAACACTCAGCGCATATACATGAGCAAAGCGTTTCAACCGGACACATAGAAAGACAGGGGCGTATAATTTCGCCTCCCAACGTATTCACCTTTGGGTGACGTCAACAATAATAACTCATGCTACCCATATTCAGATGGACATATGTGCCTAGATCTTTCCTCACCACATGATGCTTGCCAAAGGAGAAAAATAAAAGGAATAGAAATAAGAACTTTGACTCTTGCATAAAAGTAAATACATAAAGTAAAAGATAGGCCCTTCGCAGAGGGAAGCAGATCGAGGTTGCCATGCGCTTATGTGTTTGTATGCTCAACCCCTTAGTGAAAAAGAATGTCATGTTATATTGCCCCTTATGATAGAAACCTTTATTATGTAGTCTATCGCTTTTATTCTTTGCCATCACAAGTTCGTACAACGCTCAATTTTATCTTACACTAAATGATGTAACACTTTTAGAAGCAATTTTTATTGCCTTATTGCACTGATAACAACTCACTTAAAGGATCTTGCTCAATCCATAGGTAGGTATGGTGGACTCTCAAAACATGATTTGGGTTTAAGGGTTTTGGATGCACAAGTAGTATCTCTACTTGGCGCGGATTTTTTGGCTAGCAAAGATAGGGGGCAAGCACCACATGTTGAAGGATCTATGACAATATAACTTCTATGTGAATATGAACAAACATAAATCATTATGTTGTCTTCCTTGTCCAATGTCAACAATTTTGGCATTAATATTTTGATGGGGGCTCACAATCAGAAAAGATTTCCAGGATAGTGTATTTGCATGTGAAAGTTCTCTTCCTAATACTAATTATTCATGAATTGCGTGTATGACCAATATTGTGCTTGCCAAGCTCCAAAAGCTGTCACTTTCTAAACCCAATGTGAAGCTACCACTATGCATGATATAATTTGAACTTCATGATATTCAATTTATTCAACAATTTACTCATAGGATATAAGTGAAGCACTAGAGCAATTCCATAGAAAAGAGCTTCTTTGATGGGATGTGAATGCCGCTTACCTAGCCTCCCTAGCAACTATTTGAGGACTCAATTTTATTTAAAAAACTTTCAGATCTAAGTATTTTATTAAACCATCAAGCAAAACAAAACAAAATGACATTCCAATCATAGCTCAACTCATGTGAAGAAGTAAAAACTTAGGCTCAACCGATACTAACCGATAATTGTTGATGAAGAAAGGTGGGATGCCTACCGAGGAATCCCCAAGCTTAGATGCTTGAGACTTCTTGAAATATTTTCATAGGGTGCCTTGGGCATCCCCAATCTTGAGCTTTTGTGTCTCCTTAATTCTTCTCATATCACGGTTTTCCTAAATCTCAAAAGCTTCATCCACACAAAACTCAACAAGAACTCGTGATAAGTTATTATAAACCAATGCAAAAACCTTATCATTCTCTACTATAGCGAACCACAAAAATTATTATTCAACATTGCATACTAAATGCCTCTGCATATTTAATACTCCTATCCTCAAATAGAATCATTAAACAAGCAAACATATGCAAACAACGCAAACATAACAGCAATCTGCCAAAATAGTACAGTCTGTAAAGAATGCAAGGGTATCAATACTTATTAAACTCCGAAGATTATGAAATTCTACCACCCTGTAGAAAATTTATCAGAGCTTATTTTGCGAAAAAGTTTCAACATTTTATCATATTCTGACTTTTCTAGGAAATTTTTGCAACAGCGGTAAACTTTCTGTTTTCAAACAGCAACAAGTATACTTGCAAAATAAGCATGGCAAAGACTATCATTACCATTTTTATTGAAATAAAAGATGCAAAACATTATTCTAAATAAGAGCAAGCAAATCCTAACAAAATAAATTGACGCTGCAAGGAAAACACATATCATGTGACGAATGAAAACATAGCTCCAAGTGAGGTTATTGATAATGTTGGAGATAAAAGAGGGGATGCCTTCCGGGGCATCCCCAAGCTTAGTTTCTAGGATGTTCCTTGAATATTACCTTGGTGGTGCCTTGGGCATCCCCAATCTTAGGGTCTTTTCACTCCTTATTCTCCTCATATGGACATCTCACCCATAACATGTAAACTTCAATCACACAAAACTTAACGGAACTTTGTGGGATAGGTTACTATGATAAAGAGCAAACCATTTCACTTTCGTACTGTCAAAGACAAGATTCATAATTTTTTCCACATAATGCCTACTGTAGCATATTATTTACACAATTTATATTGAGCAATATAAGCCATAGAAACAAGGAAAAAAGCAAACTATGCATTGAAAACAGAATCTGTCGAAAACAGAACAGTCTGTAGTAATCTGTACTCAAACCATACTTCTGCTACTCCAAAAATTATGAAAAAACTTGGACCACGTGTGAAATTTGTATATTAATCTTCTGCAAAAATAATGAACTCAAAAATACTTTCCTGTTAAAAATGATAGTTATTTTCGTGAGCACAAAAGTTTCTGTTTTTCAGCAAGATCAAATCAACTATCACCCAACATGATCCCAAAGGCTTTACTTGGCACTTCATTGAAACAAAAACAATAAAACATGATTAATACAGTAGCCTAATCATGTGAACACAAAAAAACAGTAGGGGTAAATGTTGGGTTGTCTCCCAACAAGCGCTTTTCTTTAATGCCTTTTAAGGTAGGCATGATGATTTCAATGATGCTCAATAAAACTAAAGAATTGAAACACAAAGAGAGCATCATGAAGAATATCAATAGCACATTTAAGCCTAACCCACTTCCTATGCATAGGGATTTTGTGAGCAAACGACTTATGGGAGCAATAATCAACTAGCATAGGAAGGCAAAACAAGTGCAACTTCAAAACTTTCAACACATAGAGAGGAAACTTGATATTATTGCAATATGTAAATGCGTATGTTCCTCTCTCATAATAATTTTAAGTAGCATCAGGAAGAAATTCAACAATATAACCATCACATAAAGCATTCCTTTCATGACACAAAATCATAGAAAACTTATTACTCTCCACATAAGCAAATTTCCTCTCATCAATAGTTGTGGGAGCAAACACAACAAAATAACTACCATGAGAGTGAAAATTAAAATCATGATGACAAGGTTCATGGTTATCATTATTCTTTATAGCATACATGTCATCACCATAATCATCATAGATAGCAACTTTGTTGTCATAATAAATTGAAACCTCTTCTGAAATAGTGGATTCGTCACTAAATAAAGTCATGACCTCTCTAAATCCACTTTTATCATTGTGAAAAGATTCAACACCCTCCAAAATAGTGGTATCATTACCTAGAGTTGACAATCTTCCAACCCCACATTCATCATTGTAATCATCATAAATAGGAGGCATGCTCCCAATATAACAAATTTGTACATCAAAACTTGGGGGAATAAAAATATCATCTTCATCAAACATAGCATCCCCAAGCTTGTGGCTTTGCATATCATTAGCATCATGGATATTCAAAGAATTCATACTAACAACATTGCAATCATGCTCATCATTCATGCCAATCATTTTATTAAATTCTTCTTCTATCAATTGAGCACAATTTTCTGAACCGTCATTTTCAAGAAAGATATAATAAAGATGATCAATAATATGATGCAATATCAATTCCATTTTATGTAGTTTTCTTTTATAAACCAAACTAGTGATAAAACAAGAAACTAAAAGATTCGATTGCAAGATCTAAAGATATACCTTCATGCACTCACCTCCCTAGCGGCGCCAGAAAAGAGCTTGATGTCTACTACGCACCTTTATTCTTGTAGACACGTGTTGGGCCTCCAAGCGCGGAGTTTTGTAGGACAGTAGCAATTTTCCCTCAAGTGGATGACCTAAGGTTTATAAATCCGTGAGATGCGTAGGATGAAGATAGTCTCTCTCAAGCAACCCTGCAATCAAATACAAGAAATCTCTTGTGTCCCCAACACACCCAATACAATAGCAAATTGTATAGGTGCACTAGTTCGGCGAAGAGATGGTGGTAAAAGTGTAGTATGGATAGTAGATATGAGTTTTTGTAATGCGAACAATAAAAAACAGCAAGGTAGTAAATAGTAAACGGAGCACAAATGGTATTGCAATGATGGAAAATGAGGCCTAGGGTGCATACTTTCACTAGTGCAATCTCTCCACATTGCTAATATAACTGGATCATATAACCATCCCTCAAAGTGCGATGAAGAATCAATCCAAAGTTCATATCTAGCGGAGAACATAAGATGGAATTGCTTGTAGGGTACAAAACCACCTCAAAGCTATTCTATCCGTTTGATCTATTCAATAGTTCGTACTAAAATAACACAATGCTATTCTTTCTGTTCGATCTATCCTAGAGTTCGTACTAAAATAACACCAAAGCAAATTCAGATTTATAATATTCAATCCAACACAAAGAACTTCAAAGAGTGCCCCAAGATTTCAACGGAGAAACAAAGACAATAATGTGCATCAACCCCTATGCATAGATTACCCCAATGTCACCTCGGGAATCCGCGAGTTGAATGCCAAAACATATATCAAGTGAATCAATGTGATACCCCATTGTCACCATGACTATTTGATACGTCTCCAACGTATCTATAATTTATGAAGCATTCATGCTATTATATTATCTGTTTTTGGATGTTTATGGGCTTTATTATACACTTTTATATTATTTTGGGACTAACCTATTAACCGGCGGCCCAGCCCATATTGTTGTTTTTTTGCCTATTTCAATGTTTCGCAGAAAAGGAATATCAAATGGAGTCCAAATGGAATGAAACCTTCGGGAGAGTTATTTTTGGAACGGAAGCAATCCAGGAGACTTGGAGTAGACGTCAGGGCAGCTTCAAGCAAGCCACGAGGCAGGAGGGCGCGCCCTACCCCACTAGGCACGCCCCCCACCCTCGTGGGCCCCTCGTGGCTCCCCTGACCAACTTCTTTTGCCTATATATGTCCATATACCCTAAAAACATCGAGGAGCACAATATATCGGGAGTTCCGCCGCCGCAAGCCTCTGTAGCCACCAAAAAGCAATCGGGGCCTGTTAGGCACCGACAGCCGGAGGGATCCCTCACCGTGGCCATCTTCATCATCCCGTGATCTCCATGACAAGGAGGGAGTAGTTCACCCTCGGGGCTGAGGGTATGTACCAAGAGCTATGTGTTTGATCTCTCTCTCTCTCTCTCTCTCTCTCTCTCGTGTTCTTGATTCGGCACGATCTTGATGTATCGCGAGCTTTGCTATTATAGTTGGATCTTATGATGTTTCTCCCCCTCTACTCTCTTGTAATGGATTGAGTTTTCCCTTTGAAATTATCTTATCAGATTGAGTCTTTCAGGATTTGAGAAGACTTGATGTATGTCTTGCCATGCTTATCTGTGGTGACAATGGGATATTCACGTGATTCACTTGATGTATGTTTTGGTGATCAACTTGCGGGTTCAGTGACCTTGTGAACTTATGCATAGGGGTAGGCACACATTTTCGTCTTGACTCTCCGGTATAAAATTTGGGGCACTCTTTGAAGTACTTTGTATTGGTTGAATAGACGAATCTGAGATTGTGTGATGCATATCGTATAATAATGCCCACGGATACTTGAGGTGACAATGGAGTATCTTGGTGACATTAGGGTTTTGGTTGATTTGTGTCTTAAGGTGTTATTCTAGTACGAACTCTATGATAGATCGAACGGAAAGAATAGCTTCATGTTATTTTACTACAGACTCTTGAATAGATAAATCAGAAAGGATAACTTTGACGTGGAGTGACTCTTTATTGCATGTCGAGGGATTGTTATATGATCTAATTATGTTATTATTGTTGACAGTACTTGCACTAGTGAAAGTATGAACCTTAGGCCTTGTTTCCTACCATTGCAATACTGTTTACACTCACTTTTATTGCTTGGTACCTTGTTGTTTTTATAATTTCAGATTATAAATACTCATATCTACTATCCATATTGCACTTGTATATCACCATCTCTTCACGAAACTAGTGCACCTATGCAATTTACCATTGTATTGGGTGTGTTGGGGACACAACAGACTCTTTGTTATTTGGTTGCAGGGTTGTTTGAAAGAGACCATCTTCATCCTACGCCTCCTACGGATTGATAAACCTTAGGTCATCCACTTGAGGGAAATTTGCTACTATCCTACAAACCTCTGCACTTGGAGGCCAACCAACGTGTACAAGAAGAAGGTTGTGTAGTAGACATCAAGCACTTTTCTGGCGCCGTTGCCGGGGAGGTGAGTGCTTGAAGGTATATCTTTAGATCTTGCAATCGAATCTTTTTGTTTCTCGTTTTATCACTAGTTTATTCTATTAAATAAAACTACAAAAAATGGAATTGAGTTTGTCTCATACGCTTCATCTTTTTAATATCTTTCGTAAGAATGATGGAAAGGAAAATTGTGCTCAAGTGCTAGAAGAAGAAATCTATAAAATGTTTGGCACTAAATCTTTGAATGAAGAGCATGATTGCAATGTTGTTAGTATGAATTCTTTTAATACCCATGATGCTAATGATATGCAAAGCCACAAGCTTGGGGATGCTATGTTTTATGAATATGATATTTTTTGTCCCCCAAGTTTTGATGAGCAAATTTATTTTGATGAAAGCATGCCTCCTATTTATGATGATTATTGTGATGATACGTATGCTATACAGAATAATGATAACCATGAAACTTGTCATCATGATTTTAGTTTTCAATTGGATTATGCTTCACATGATAGTCATTTTGTTGAGTTTGCTCCCACTACTATTGATAAGAATAAGTTTGCTTATGTGGAGAGTAGTAAAATTTGTATGCAAGTAGATCATGAAAATAATGCTTTAGGTGCTAGTTATATTGTTGAGTTCATTCATTATGCTACTGGAAATTATTATGAGGGAGTAACACATGCTCGTACGAGTTGCAATAATATCAAGTTTCCTCTCTATGTGTTGAAAATCTTAAAGTTTTGTTTGTTTTGCATTCCTATGCTAGTTGATTATTGTTCCCATAAGTTGTTTGCTCAAAAAATACCTATTCATAGGAAGTGGGTTAGGCTTAAATGTTCGAGTCATATTATTCATGATTCTCTCATTATGTTTCAACTCTTATCTTTTATGTGAGCATCATTGAAATCATCATGCCTAGCTAGGGGCATTAAACGATAGCGTTTGTTGGTAGGCAACCCAATTTTATTTTTTTCCTTTTCTTTTGCTCCTGTTTAGTAATAAATAATTCATCTAGCCTCTGCTTAGATGTGGTTTGATGTTTTAATTAGTGTTTTTTCCAAGTAGAGCCTTTGGTAAGACTTGGGTGAAGTCTATATGATCTTGCTGTAAAAAATAGAAACTTTGCGCTCACAAGATTAGATGCAATTTTTTACTGGAGAGTGATTTTAGGTTGATTATTTTTTAATATGATTAATAGACAAATTCCTCAGGTCCACCTATTTATTTCAGAATTTTTGGAGTTATAGAAGTATACGTTTGATACAGATTACTGCAGACTGTTCTGTTTTTGACAGATTCTGTTTTCTATGTGTTGTTTGCTTATTTTGATGAATCTATGAGTAGTATCGGAGGGTATAAACCATAGAGAAGTTTTAATACAGTAGATATTATACCAATATGAATTTAGAATGAGTTCACAACAGTACCTAAGTGGTGGTTTTATTTTCTTATACTAATGGAGCTTACGAGTTTTGTGTTAAGTTTTGTGTTGTGAAGTTTTCAAGTTTTGGGTGAAGTTCCGATGGAATACGGAATAAGGAGTGGTAGGAGCCTAAGCTTGGGGATTCCCAAGGCATACCAAGGTAATATTAAAGTACAACCAAGAGCCTAAGCTTGGGGATGCCCTGGAAGGCATCCCCTCTTTCGTCTTTGTTCATCAGTAACTTTACTTGGAGCTATATTTTTGTTCGCCACATGATATGTGTTTTGCTTGGAGCATCATTTTATTTTGTTACTATTTGCTTGATGTTATTTAGAATAATGTTTTGTATCTATATTTTCAATAAAAATGTCAAGGATAGCCTTTACCATGCTTATTTTGCAAGTATACAATGTTTCTGTTTCAAAACAGAAAGTTTACCGTTGTTGCAAAAATTCCCTGGAAAAGTTAGAGAATGATATAATATTGAAACTTTTTTCATATTGAGCTATGATAAATCTTCTACAGTTTCGTGTTTTTCTCATAATTTTTGGAGTTAGGGAAGTATGATGAATCTTGCATTCTTTACAAACTATAATGTTTGGCAGATTGCTGTTATGTTTGCATATGTTTGCTTGTTTAATGATTCTATTTGAGGATAGGAGTATTAAATATGCAGGGACATTTAGTATGCAATGTTGAATAATAATTTTAGTGATTTGTTATAGTAGAAAATGATAAGGTTTTTGCATTGGTTTATACTAACTTATCTCACGAGTTCTTGTTGAGTTTGGTGTGGATGAAGCTTTTGAGATTTAGGAAACCGTGATATGAGAGGAATTAAGGAGACACAAAAGCTCAAGCTTGGGGATGCCCAAGGCACCCCAAGATAATACTTAAATAAGTCTCAAGCATCCAAGCTTGGGGATGCCCCGGTAGGCATCCCACCTTTCTTCTTCAACAATTATCGGTTAGTATCGGTTGAACCTAAGTTTTTGCTTCTTCACATGAGTCGTGCTATCCTTGCAAAGCCATTTTATTTTGTTTTGCTTGCTGTTTGAATAAAATATCAAGATCTGAAATACTTAAATGAGAGAGAGTCCTCACATAGCTAAATAATTATTTGACTACTCATTGATCTTGACTTATATCTTTTTTGAGTAGTTTGTCATTTACTCGTGTGCTTCACTTATATCCTATGAGTAAATGGTTGAATGAGTTGAATATCATAAATCTGAAATTATATATGTTTCATATGCTTATCTCATGGGGAATGATGACTTCACATATAAGAAGTAGAGGTTGTAAATTTATTGAAGGTTAGCAAACATTGTATTGGTCATTTGAACAATTCATGAAAGAATATTGAAGGAAGAGAGATTTCACATAAAAATATACTATCATGGAAATCTTTTGTAATTTTGAGCACTAATTAAAATATGACATGCTAAAAGGTTGATGTTGGACAAGGAAGACAACGTAATGGGTTATGTTTTCCAATATCGGAAAAGTTATATTGTCATGGATCATACAACATGCTGAGCTTGCCTTTCTCCCTCATGCTAGCCAAATTCTTTGCACTAAGTAGAGATACTACTTGTGCTTCCAAACATCCCTTAAACCAGTTTTGCCATGAGAGTCCACCATACCTACCTATGGATTGAGTAAGATCCTTCAAGTAAGTTGTCCTCGGTGCATGCAATAAAAATTGCTCTCTAAATATGTATGATCTCTTAGTGCGAAGAAAATAAGCTTTATACGAACTTGTGATAGGGAAGAAATAAAAGCGACGGACTGCATAATAAAGGTCTTTATCACAAGCGGCGATATAAAGTGACATTCTTTTGCATTAAGATTTTGTGCATCCAACCATAAAAGTGCATGACAACATCTGCTTCCCTCTGCGAAGGGCCTATCTCTTGCTTTTATCTTCTACCCTTATATAAGAGTCATGGTGATCAACACCTTTCTTTTTTTCTTTTTTTCCTTTGGCGAGCACTTTGTGTTGGGGTGATCCGGATACATATATCCACTTGGATGTAGGCATTCATAAATTATTATTGTTGACATTACCCTTGAGGTAAAAGGTTGGGAGGCGAAACTATAAGCCCCTATCTTTCTCTGTGTTCGATTAAAACTTTGAACCCGTAAATATCACGTGACTGTTAGCAATTGTGAAAGATTAAACGATGGTTGAGTATGTGGAGTTTGCTAAATCAAAGCTCTGACGTAGACCCTTCCTTAAAATAAGATGAATTGCAATTGTTTGATGACAAAAATGAAGTTTGTTAGTTTTCAAGAAAGTTTATGGTCTATGCTTTAACATGTGAATAGCTTGTTACTTGACCATGAAAAGTTTTATGAGATGAGCTACTGTTATGACATATAATGATGCTAGAAAAGGTGATTGAAATTATCATTGATCAAACTTATGCACCTGCTAGCATTCACACTTCATAAATTCTTTCTTTTATCTTTTACCTACTCGAGGACGAGCAGGAATTAAGCTTGGGGATGCTGATACGTCTCCAACGTATCTATAATGTATGAAGCATTCATGCTATTATATTATCTGTTTTGGATGTTTAATGGGCTTTATTATACACGTTTATATTATTTTGGGACTAACCTATTAACCGGAGGCCCAGCCCATATTGTTGTTTTTTTTGCCTATTTTAGTGTTTCGCAGAAAAGGAATATCAAACGGAGTCCAACGGAAAGAAACCTTTGGGAGAGTTATTTTTGAAACTGAAGCAATACAGGAGACTTGGAGTAGATGTCAGGGCAGCTTCGAGGAAGCCACGAGGCAGGAGGGCGCGCCCCCCACCCTCGTGGGCCCCTCGTGACTCCCCTTACCGACTTGTTTCGCCTATATATGTCCATATACCCTAAAAACATCGAGGAGCACAATAGATCGGGAGTTCCGCCACCGCAAGCCTCTGTAGCCACCAAAAACCAATCGGGACCCTGTTCAAGACTCACGGAGGGGGATCCCTCACCGTTGGTCATCTTCATCATCCCGGCGATCTCCTTGACGAGAAGGGAGTAGTTCACCCTCGGGGCTGAGGGTATGTACCAGTAGCTATGTGTTTGATCTCTCTCTCTCTCTCGTGTTCTTGATTCGACACTATCTTGATGTATCGCGAGCTTTTCTATTATAGTTGGATCTTATGATGTTTCTCCGCCTCTACTCTCTTGTAATGGATTGAATTTTCCCTTTGAAGTTATCTTATCGGATTGAGTCCTTAAGGATTTGAGAACACTTGATGTATGTCTTGCCGTGCTTATATGTGGTGACAATGGGATATTCACGTGATTCACTTGATGTATGTTTTGGTGATCAACTTGTGGGTTCACCGACTTGTGAACTTATGCATAGGGGTTGGCTCACATTTTCGTCTTGACTCTCCGGTAGAATCTTTGGGGCACTCTTTGAAGTACTTTATGTTGGTTGAATAGATGAATCTGAGATTGTGTGATGCATATTGTATAATCATGCCCACGGATAGTTGAGGTGACAATGGAGTATCTAGGTGACATTAGGGTTTTGGTTGATTTGTTTCTTAAGGTGTTATTCTAGTACGAACTCTATGATAGATCAAACAGAAAGAATAGCTTCATGTTATTTTACTACGGACTCTTGAATAGATAAATCAGAAAGGATAACTTTGAGGTGGTTTTGTACCCTACCATAATCTCTTCATTTGTTCTCCGCTATTAGTGACTTTGGAGTGACTCTTTGTTGCATGTTGAGGGATTGTTATATGATCTAATTGTGTTATTATTGTTGAGAGAACTTGCACTAGTGAAAGTATGAACCTTAGGCCTTGTTTCCTACCATTGTAATACTGTTTACACTCACTTTTATCGCTTTCTACCTTGCTGTTTATATAATTTCAGATTACAAATACTCATATCTACTATCCATATTGCACTTGTATCACCGTCTCTTCGCTGAACTAGTGCACCTATACAATTTACCATTGTATTGGGTGTGTTGGGGACACAAGAGACTCTGTGTTATTTGGTTGCAGGGTTGTTTGAGAGAGACCATCTTCATCCTACGCCTCCTACGGATTGATAAACCTTAGGTCATCCACTTGAGGGAAATTTGCTACTGTCCTACAAATCTCTGCACTTGGAGGCCCAACAACATCTACAATAAGAAGGTTGTGTAGTAGACATCAGTATTCAATTGCAAGACATATATCAAGTTTTCTCAAATCCATGAAATTATTCAATTCAATAACAACGAAATCTCAAAGGGAAAAACTCAATTCATCATAACAAGATAGAGAGGGGAAAACACCATATGATCCGACTATGTTAACAAAGCCCGTAATACATCAAGATCATGACATCTCAAGAACACGATAGAGAGAGAGAGTGAGATTAAACACATAACTACTCGTACAAACCCTCAGCCCTGAGGGTGAACTACTCCCTCCTCATCGTGGTGGCCGCCGAGATGATGAAGATGGCCACTGGTGATGATTCCCCCCCTCCGGCGGGGTGATGGAACGGGGTCTAGATTGGATCTCGTGGATACAGAGGCCTTGCAGCGGCGGAACTTCTGATCTAGGTCTACCCCGAAGGGTTTTGGAGGGAATTTATAAGGCGAAGAGGCGGTTCAGGGGGCACCCGAGGTGGGCACAACCCACCTGGGCGTGCCTGGGCCGCCAGGCGCGCCCTGGTTGGTGGTCCCCCCTCGAGGCACCCCCTCACCCTCCAGGTGCTTCCTTGGCCCACTGGATGTCTTCTGGTCCATAAAAAATCCACAAGAAGTTTCGCGGTGTTTAGACTCCGTTTGATATTGATTTCCTGCGATGTAAAAAACAAGCAAAAAATAGGAACTGGCACTGGGCACTGGGTCAATAGGTTAGTCCCAAAAAATGATATAAAGTTGCTACAAAATGATTGTAAAACATCCAAGAATGATAATATAATGGCATGAATACTTCATAAATTATAGATAGGTTGGAGACGTATCAGCCGATGCCAGGGCGAAGTGAGCGAGCATGCAGGTGGACGAGTCCAAGGATGTGGAGAGAGCATCTCGGAAGGGAAGCCCACCTTGAGGAAGATGACACCAGCAGCAGCCGTGGCGGGGCGTGGACTATCCATGGACTAGACGGTGATGCCAGTCTCTACTCGGGCGATGTGGACGTGCAGGTCTGTGTCTCGTAGGCGTTCACGGCGGTGCCCGCAAATGGCTGCTGCCCCGTACGTGAGGAAACCACTCCGTGAGGAAGAAAGAGATAAGGGAATTTCAGAAAATTTAAAATAAAAATATGCTTTTAAGTGGGGGGGGGGGGTTTGTCAGGCCACATGTCATCCACTGGTTGGCCCTGCACAATAATGTGTGCAGGGATCCCAGCAAGAGAGCCGAACCCACATAAACATTCTTCTAGTAATTAGCTGTGATCTTTTAGGAATGTAGTGTATTTCTTTACATATGGAAACTTAATTTTTATATCACGGAAACATTCTGACTGATGCATGGAAGCATAATGTTTACTTCATGTTATCATGTGATCATGGATACTTCCGACCAATGCTTCCGATAATAACTCAAGGTTCATATTTGACTCCCTATAATCACGTATGTTTCCATGTTTAAAAGTGACTCCTAATAATGCATGCTTCTTTGCTTCCTATATTGTTTTCTTTATATACAAGAATCATGCTTGGTTATTCGCAAAAAAAAACCATGCTTGGTATATGCTTCCTTTTTTTGCATCCAGTTACATCCCATTTTCTTGCTTCGTTCATAATTTAGTCAAGCTTCATAGTTCATTATTTTGTGCTGGCATTCACCAAAAGCTAAAATAAACAGAACATGTTTCTTTCATTCGAACTTCAATAGTAGAGCAATGCATGTGCACATATGTATGTTATTTGCTTCTTATCTATATCAATACTACTTCAAAGAGCATCATCGTGGATGTAGTCGTCGATGGGAGCAGGTCAAGTCGGACGGAAGGGAGGGTGAACCACTGGAAGGTAGTCCCATAAGACTGTAAGACACCCTACCCACCCTACCGCGTCGCTTCTGCGGCGACCAGAGGGAAACCCTAGCGCTGCTGGCCCCGCGACATGCCCCTTCTTTACACCGCGGCACCGTCGGGCCGCGCTGTCGGCGTCGGTGGTGGCGGGACCATTTCTCCCCTCTGCTGGCAAGATCAGCATGGGCGGTCTTCCCAGCGGGTGGCGGCGCGCTGGCTGCGGGGCGCGATGGCGCGTGCTCGGGCGGCGACGTCGGCTCCCACTAGTAGAAAACGACCCATTTGGCCTGGTTCCAGAGGCCCTTTAGCCCCGGTTCAGGAACTGGGACTAAAGGTCGGGGCTAAAGCCCAAACCCTTTAGTCCCGGTTCACTTACGAACTAGGATAGAAAGGCTCCACGTGGCCGTAGTGGGGTATCCAGACAGGAAGACCTTTAGTCCCGATTGGTAATACCAATCGGGACCAATAGGCCTCCACGCGTCAGCAGCGGGCAGGAGCTGGGGGTTTTTCTGAAAGGGGGGATTTTGGGGTTTTGGAGGGTTAATTTAGGGGTTTCATATTGTGTTAGCTAGATAATAGATAGTAGTGTCCTCTCTTATCTTCGTGCTTGGTCAACGCTAGCTACTATACGTATAGAGAGAAGTGTCCTCTCTTATGCTACTATAATTTTGTGGAATGCAATAGAGAGTAAAAAATTTCTACTTAATTAAACATCTCATTGCATCACAACTTCACTTCCAGTACATAACAAATTGACGATGCTTAAACAACTGCAGTACATAATAGGTTCAGCATACTGAACATAAACACTAACACTCACCACATTTCTTAATTTTTGTATCTCCTTCATCTTCTTGATGCGGTCAGAGTGGCGAATGTCGACGTGGATGTAGGTCTCCGCCTCGATTGGCATGCTCATGTCGCCGAGATGTGGGATCCCCGGCGCCACCATGTATAGGTCATCGCCGGCTGGCGGCTGCAGCTGCTACGCCACCTCCCCCTCGCTGTCGTCCTCCACCTCCGCCAACACGTCCGCACCTGGTCCTCCTCATCCTCATCCTCCTCATCTTCACTGCTCTCTCCCTCGCTGTCAGAGTGGACAATCACTTGCTTCACTGCAGCTGGTACAGCGACCACGACGCCGACGAGACCTTCCGCTGGAGCTGGAGGGGCGCGATGGCGGGAGCGGTACTCGTACCACCTAGCACGCTGACGCGGATCTGGTAATTTTCCGCTTCATTCATAGCCCAAAGGAAAACAACGACAGGAGGAATTACACGGCCGCCGGGGAACATCGTCTTCTTTTCATCATAAGTAGCCACGGTGATGAGGCCCCTAGCATGGTCGACGCACATCTGTAAGCTGGGAAACCTATTGCAGATCTCCTCTACGTCCGCCCTTTTCTCTGCATCTCCCTTGCAGAATTTTCTGACAGTCTCCTCCCATCGATCTTGAGCACGAAGAAAAGCTCTTGCAGACGGCCTCTTCTTAGGCGCCATGGCTGGCGTAGAGAAGCGATGGGAGTGGCCGGATGAGTTGCTTATCCCCTGAATCAAGCCCAAGTGACCAAAATGTTATTTAATATTATCTAGAACAATAAAGCACAAAGAATTATTCAGAGACCAAAATCATATTTTGTAAGTGCATTTGTAAGTGCATTTTCTAAGCGCATTATTTTGTAAGCCAAGTTACGGATGTACATGACTAAGAAATTAGCAAACTAGTACTTTTATAAGTGCATTTAAAAAAATCATATTTGTATTGTCTTGTACCATTTTTTAAAGCATCCTATATATTAATTGTGAAAAAGAACATAATGCACTCGCTTACAATAGCAATGCTAGATGTTAGTTCTTGGAATCTTCTTATACTGAATTATCTAGAATATAACATTGGTCATTCTACATTCATCGATGTTGTCCATTGAAACATATCATCGAGAGGGGAAGTCAACCACCGGTTATCACTATACATCGACGTCGGGTATTTCCTCAAATAACCGAGAGGCACACATCTACCGTCAGCCATTTCCTCTCACAGGTGAGAGTTTTGTTTTCACCTTCAGCTATTAAAATCAAACCCTTTTTTATATTATCTACCCTTTTTTATCAATACAATCTTCATATATATGAACAAAAAATTATGAAAAATCAGGACATATCATCATACATACACATACATATCATCATATACACTACATATCATCCAACAACCGGACCGCAAAATGCCACATGACATGTTCGACGACCGGACCGCCTCTCTCATGAATGTCAGACATCCCCGCCTCTCTCTCGTGAACAAAAAAAATATTCTATGAATAAAAAAACCATCATATTATACGAATAAAAAACATTATATTCCATCCACATCCATGCATACATATGAACAAAAAAACATCATATATATGATCATCAATGAACAAAAAACATCATATTCTATGGAAAAAATCATCATATATAAAAACAAAAAAGATTATGAAAAATCAGGACATATCATCATACATACACATACATATCATCATATACATGACATAAAATTTGTGAAAAAATTCATCATATATATAAAAAACAGGACAAAGAGGAGGAGGTCGGCCAGACCGAACGGGGAGGAGAGGTGTGGCGTGGTCGGGGTAGGCCGGGGGCGCGGGCGGTGTTGGGGTAGGGCCGGGCACGAGGCGGCCGGCGTTGAGGCTGGGAGTGCGGAGCGACCGGCGTTGATGCAGGGGGCACGGGGCGGCGCGTCGGGGCAGGGCAGGGGCACGGGGCAATAGCGACAAGGAGCGGGCGACGTCGGCCATGATGGTGACCTCGGGACGGCTCGGGGAGGCAATTGCGACATCGGGGCATGGGCGCGGTGGGCGTCGAGGAGCAGCCTGGCGGTGTTCGAGAGAAGAATGGGCGGGTGGAGGGAAATTTCCTAAGTGGTGGGTTATATAGCAACCACATTTGGTCCCGGTTCGTGGCAAAACCCGGGACCAATGTTGACCTTTAGTCCCGGTTGGTGGCACCAACCGGGACTAAAGGTCAATTTCCAGCAGCCCAAAGGGCAGGAAGCAGAGCCCTTTGGTCCAGGTTGGTGGCACCAACCGGGACTAAATGTGGGCATTGGTCCCGGTTTGTGGCAAGAAGTGAGACCAATGGCCTGTGCCTGGCACAGCCGTTTGGTGGCAGTTTAGTCCCACCTCGCTAGCTAAGAGATGCTAGGACCTGTTTATAAGCCATGCTGCCCCTTCGATGTCGAGCTCCTCTCTAGTGCAGGCTTACGGGCCGAAACACACTCTCTCTGCCTATGGGCCTACTGGGCCATCTGCAGGCCTGAATCCTGGCCCATGGTTGGGTTTCTAGTCATATTCAGGCCGTGGAGGCCCAGTAGGTGGCATTTTTTTGCAGTTTTTTCAGCTTTTTGTTTTGTTTTTGCTTTATTTATTTTATTTTGTTTCTACTTACAGTTTTTCAGTTATTCTTTTTGCTTTTAGGTCACAAAAATTATAATATTTTTGTTAGTGCCATTAGTTTCTGATGACCCACAAGTATATGGGGTCAATTGTAGCCTTTTCGATAAGTAAGACTGTCGTACCCAACGAGGAGCAGAAGGAAATGACAAGTGGTTTTCAGCAAGGTATTGTCTACAAGTGTAATAGTGGAGTAGTTTGATAGAAAGATAATTTGTAACGAGCAAGTAATGATAGTAGTAACAAAAGTGCAGCAAGGTAGCATATTCCTTTTGAGGCAAAGGACAGGCCAAAATGGTCTTTTATGCTAAGAAAAGTGTTCTTGACGGTACACGGGAATTTCATCTAGTCACTTTCATCATGTTGGCTTAATTCGTGTTCGGTACTTTGATAATTTGATATGTGGGTGGACCGGTGCTTAGGTGCTATTATTACTTGAACAAATCTCCTACTTATGATTAACCCTCTCACAAGCATCCGCAACTACGAGAAAAGTATTAAGAATTAATTATAACCATATCATTAAACTTTTGGATTCAATCGGTCCGTTACGGAATAACGCATAAACTGGGGTTTAAGCTTCTGTCACTCTCGCAAGCCACCATCTAATAACTACTCCACAATGCATTCCCTTAGCCCCAAATATGGTGAAGTGTCATGTAGTCGATGTTCACATGACACCACTAAGAGAATGACAACATACATATCATGAAAATATCAAACACATATCAAGTTCACATGATTACTTGCAACATGATTTCTCCCGTGATCTCGAGAGCGAAAGTAACTACTCACAAATGATAAACATGCTCAAGATCAGAGGGGTATTAAATAACATAATGCATATGAACATATAATCTTCCAGCAAATAAACCATATAGTATAATCAACTACAAGATGTAATCAACACTACTAGTCACCCACAAGCACCAATCTATAGTTTTTGTACAAAGATTGCACACAAGAGATGAACTAGGGTTTCAGAGGAGTTGGTGCTGTTGAAGATGTTGATGAAGATAGCCCTCCCCAAGATGGGAGAGTTGTTGGTGATGATGATGACGATGGTTTCCCCCGCCGGGAGGGAAGTTCCCTCGGCGGAATCGCTCCGTCGGAGGGCAGAAGTGCTCTTGCCCAAGTTCCACCTCGAGGCGGTGCCGCTTCGTCCCGAAAGTCCTCTGCTTAATTTTTCTAGGTCAAAATGACTTATATATCAGAAGATGGGCACCGGAGGTGGGCCGAGGAGGGAAGCACCCACCAGGGCGCGCATGGGCCTCCTGGCGCGCCCAGGTGGGTTGTGCGCACCTGGTGGCCCCCCTCTGGTACTTATTTGCTCCAATAATTCTTAAATATTCCATAAAAAATCCTTGAGAAGTTTCAGCTCATTTGGAGTTGTGCAGAATAGGTAGCTTGACGTAGCTTTTTTAGGTCCAGATTTCCAACTGCCAGAATTCTCCCCCTTTGTGCATACCTTGCATATTATGAGAGAAAAGGCATTAGAATTACTCCAAAAATTATTATTATACAATAAAAACATAAATAACAGTAGGAAAACATGATGCAAAATGGACGTATTAGTTTTCAAATTTGAATAGTTTAAATTTGAATTCTATGAAATTTGTGTGAATCACTAGTTTGTGAATAACTTCACTAAGAAAATAGACTTTTGAGTGATTCTTTTTCCTTCTATTTAATATTATTGTGTTTTCATTATATTCAATTTGGTAACTTTTAGTTTATCTTAAATGTATGTTTTAATCAAAAACATATTTTGTTATTTTAGTTTGCAATTAAAGTTTCTAACCAAAAAATATTTATGAAAATTCTTTTTGCTATTAATGTTTTGAAAAAAATACTTTGATATTTTTAGTGTTCAAAATGCATCATTCATAGCCACATCATCAATTTTCAACCATTTCTGACTTCATTTGCTATTTTTCATGCATTTACTGATTTTTTTGAGCTAAATGACCCTAAAATTGAAAAGCACTACAAATGAACTCTCAAAAGGTTGAAAGTTGGCATGGTATCCTCATTTCACCCACATAGCATGTTCTAAAAAGTTGATAGAGTTACGGCAAAAACTGGATGCACTTCATGTACAAAACGGACAATCTCTTTCGAAGTATGAGGGTTTCGGGCGAAAACTCGTCTGTTACAAAGGGATTTCATTTAACTCTAGACTTTTTGTGTGTTCAAAATGCACCATTCAAAGCCACATCATCAATTTTCAACCCTTTCTGACTTCATTTGCTATTGTTCATGCATTTATTGATTTTTTCAGCTAAATGACCCTGAAATTGAAAAGCATTGCAAATGAACTCTGAAAAGGTTGAAAGTTGGCATGGTATCATCATTTCACCCATGTAGCATGTTCTAAAAAGTTGAGAGGGTTATGGAAAAAACTGGATGCTCTTCGTGTACAAAACGGACAATCTCTTTTGAAGTATCAGGGTTTCGGACGAAAACTCATCTGTTACAAAGAGATTTCATTTTTTTTGAACTTATTTGAAATCCAGACTTTTTGTGTGTTCAAAATGCACCATTCAAAGCCACATCATCAATTTTCAACCCTTTCTGACTTCATTTGCTATTTTTCATGCATTTACTGATTTTTTTAGCTAAATGACCCTAAAATTGAAAAGCACTTCAAATGAACTCTGAAAAGGTTGAAAGTTGGCATGGTATCATCATTTCACCCACATACCATGTTCTAAAAAGTTGAGAGGGTTACGGAAAAAACTGGATGCACTTCATGTAGAAACCGAACAATCTCTTTCGAAGTATCAGGGTTACGGGCGAAAACTCATCTGTTACAAACGGATTTCATTTCTTGACATGTAACTACAGTGATATTCTAGATCAAAGGAATCATCATAATAGTTGTGGAGAGAATGTATTCACTTTTTCTTCGCTTGTGTCCTTTGCTTATTGCGTCGTAACCATGGATAATCTTCATCGTTTAACAGGGTGCTTGGGTCAGCCTTAACTTTGAAGGGAGGAATTTCATGAAACTTTTCATAATCTTCAGACATGTCATCTTGCCCTCCACTCCCACGATGTCTCTTTTTCCTGAAAGAACTATGTGGCGTTTGGCTCATCGTATGATGTATTCGCTTCCTTATCTTTTCTTTTTCTCGGTTTGGTAGACATGTCCTTCACATAGAATACATGTGCCACATCATTGGCTAGGACGAATGGTTCATCTGTGTACCCAAGATTGTTCAGATCCACTATTGTCATTACGTACTGTGGGTCTACCTATACCCCACCTCCTGACAGATTAACCAATTTGCACTGAAACAAAGGGACCTTACAATCATGTCCATAGTCAAGTTCCCATATGTCCACTATGTAACCATAATATGTGTCCTTTCCCCTCTTGGTTGCTGCATCAAAGCGGACACCACTATTTTTGTTGGTGCTCTTTTGATCTCCAGCTATCGTGTAAAATGTCACTACTACAGGATGCTGCTAACGCGACACTACGATCATAGACCCTTCGACGAAATTGTGTGCGATGCAATAATCGCAAATGGTGGTGTAAAAACCATCAAAAAGGTGCAAAACGTTTGCGATGATGGATGCATAAAACACGGTTCAGAATTTGGTTGCGTGTGTAATGCAGGGTTTATGGTTCAGTTAAATCAACTATTTGTGATGAGGAGGAACAAAAGAAACGGGCTGCCAGATGAAGGTGTGTGTGTGATGTACATCATACGCTTCACCCGGATGAACTGTTTGTGATTAGGCAACACAAAAGAAACGGTCAGCCCGATCAAGGTGTGTGCGTTATACGGCATGCGGTTCACTCGGATGAACTGTTTGCGTTGAGACATGAGAACATAAACGGTTCAATATAACAAGATGTGTGTGATACGCGGCAACAAATCTGTAATCAGAAATGTGTGCGAAGACCGATAATAACACAGACGATTGCTTCTAATAAAACGTATGTGATATGCTATGTCTACATGCTACCTCTTGAGCATGCGTTGGTTTTTCCCTTGAAGAGGAAAGGGTGATGCAGCAGAGTAGCGTAAGTATTTCCCTCGGTTTTTGAGAACCAAGGTATCAATCCAGTAGGAGGCTCCTCACAAGTCCCACGCGCCTACACAAACAAACGAGAACCTCACAAAAACGCGATAAAGGGGTTGTCAATCCCTTCAAGGAAACTTGCAAAAGTGAGATCTGATAGAGATAATAAGATAAGATAAATATTTTTGGTATTTTTATGATATAGATTGGAAAGTAAAAGATGCAAATAAAAGTAGATGGAAAACTTATCTGATAAAAGATAGACCCGGGGGCCATAGGTTTCACTACTGGCTTCTCTCAAGATAGCATAAGTATTACGGTGGGTGAACAAATTACTGTCGAGCAATTGATAGAAAAGTGCATAGTTATGAGAATATCTAGGCATGATCATGTATATAGGCATCACGTCCGTAACAAGTAGATCGAAACGATTTTGCATCTACTACTATTACTCCACACATCGACCGACTCCTGCGTGCTGTAACATCCCCAGCATCACACTACAGTAATCTCCCCCTAATGAAGGTCATGTCATCATGATCATCATGCCAAAATGCCACTTGTCCAAAATCTGCTTCAAATTCAAATTCAAATTGCATGTCAAATATTTGCTTCTTCTTTCATGCAAATAAAATAGTTCATCCTATGGAAAATAATCCCTAGATATTTGTCATGTTGAAGCCAACATTTTTGGAATTCCCAAATTACACCTGGGAATTTATTATCTGGTCCAGCAGTATTTAAGATGTCCTTTTCATTTTCTAAAAATGCTTGGACATCTCCTGAAATTCCCAAACTTTTTGTGGCAGTGCTGGATATTGCAAAGTAATTATCTGACCAAGTTTCACATTTTTGCAAAATCTTATGGAAGCTCAAAATATTAGTAAACCCCTTCTGTAAAAAAGAAATAAAAGAAGGCCACGTGCACTGGCCTAAGTGCACAGTGCCTAGAGCCCAGCCCACCACGGCCTCCTCCGCCTGCCCCATGTTCTCTGTTCAAGCGACCGAGGCACGCCCGCCGTTGCCGCCGAACCCACCTCGCCGACCACGCCGCTACAGACGCCGTGGGTGGATAAAGATCCACCTCTCCTCCCCCTGGCCTCCTCATCCATTCGCCCCCCCCCCCCTCGCTCTCCCTCGTTCACCCCTCTTCTTCTCTGTCTCGTTCACCCTTGCGCGGTCGTTGACGCGCCGTCGTCGATCCCGCGGCCACCGCCTCACGATCGCCTCGCCGACGCGCCCTACCGCTCCGCCTCGCTCGGCTGCCTCGACTACACCTCGTCATCGAGCTCAGGAACGACCGCACGCTCGGGATCGACCTCACTTCTCCTTCTCGGTTGTCGGCGCCCGCCGTCGTCTCCGTCCAATGCCGCTGCTCCTAAGCTCGCACGGGCCTTTCTTGGCCGCCCGGTGAGCTCCTCCCTTCCTCCTTTCCTCTCCTCGCGCCGTGCCTTTCGCCGTAGCTAGCTCGCCCGCAAGCCGAGCTCTGCTGTCCGCCATTGCCGTCGTAGGGCTCGCCATCGAGCTCCGACGAGCTCCTGGAGCGCCGTAGACCCCGCCTAGTTGGTTAGTTTGGCCGCTCGCGTGCTCTAACGCTGAACCCGCTCGCGCTCTAGTTGGTTAGTTTGGTCGTTCCAGGTCCCGGCCGTCGCCTCCATCTTGCGTGCAATGTCGAACCGCATCGAACGCACCTAGCTACGACCTCGGAAACCCCCTGTGCGCGAAACCCGACCCCTCTCCCGACGTGCGCCGCCGCGGGAGGCTAGCCGGAGCACTTCCGACGCCGACGCCGTAGGCTGACTCAAGGCCGACGTATGGGGCCCGCTGAGCCAATAACGGGTGGGCCCAGTTGAATCATTGACTGAGTCAACCCACTGACATGTGGGGCCGAGTCAATAAAACGTTTTTGATAGATAGAAAATCTTTTAATTAAATTGATTAATTTATCTATTCACCAATTAGACACTGACAGTGGGCACGGCTTGATAATTAGTGTTAGATTAGTCCAATTAACACTGTTTAATTAGTCCAGTCACTGACCAGTGGGTCCCACTGGACCCACAGGTCAGGCTGACATCACCTCTACATCATCCTGACGTCATATTCCATTTCTGTTAAAATAAATAAATCCAGAAAATTGTTTAAATTTGAAAATTAATAGAAAATAAACCGTAGCTCGGATGAAAATGTTTTCTACATGAAAGTTGCTCAGAAAAATCCAGCGAATCCGGATACACGGCCCGTTCATCTGTCGCATGCCCCTAGCATGCTGAACATGGAACATTCTCCCTCCGGTCATCTGTGTGACATTAGTCCGAACCGGGAATACATTCCGGTTGAATTCCCCTTCACCTCTATCGTGTAGCCATGCGTTAGGTCACACCTGGCACATCATATTGCCATGTTACGCTTTGTGATGCTGTGATTGCTTTATATTTACTGTTTCTTCCCCCTCTTTTCTCCGGTAGACCCCGAGACCGATGCTGCCCCTGTGATCGACTACGTCAACGACGACCCCTCTTGCCAGACAACCAGGCAAGCCCCCGCTTTGATCATCCCGATATCGCCCATTCCATTCTCTAATGCTTGCATTAGATTTTGCTACTATTATTGACTGCTCCTATTCTGATGCATAGCCTGCTTTTGTGTCTGCTAGTGTACCTTACCTGCTTATCCTAAACTGCTTAGTATAGGTTGGTTAGTGATCCATCAGTGACCCCCACCTTGTCCTTGTTGCCCCTGCTTCATCATTGAAGACCCGATCAACGGGATCGAAGACCAGGCCCCATCGCCGCACATCCTTTACCCTTAGTTGCTCGACACTACTGGGTTACTATCGAGTGCCGAGGGTGAGACCTCTTCAGCACTTCTGATGTTAACCTGTAGTGTAGCTATTCGGTCGTGGTCATCGAGGGTGATTTCCTCCTTAACCACTTCCGATACGGCTCTGTCGTGCAACCCCTCAAGTGTGAACCTCGAGGGTGGATCCTCTTATGTTCACCTTGATGATTACATCGAGTGGAATTCACCGGGGTGATTCCTCGGGTTTTCCCTTAATGTTTGGACACACGGATACTTGGACTTTACCATCACATTACTTGGAAAGACGGGTCGACCCTGAGGGGTACCCGCGCGAGCTTAATTGCGAGTGATGTGGAGTCGGGTTGACCTGGAGGGTGCCCGCGAGATAATTACGAGGCATGGCCGGGCATTCCTAGCCCTTGCCGCAAGTCCTCGAGACGGGGCAACAGGATCACATCTTTCGTGAGTCTCTGCTTGTTACCGCGCGTTCCTAATCCACTACGATTTGGATATTTGATCCGAGAGGCCTCTGGCCTGATAGCACTAACCATCACATGGGCATAGTATGGGCGTTCTGCGTCGTATACATCAGCCGAAGCTTAATAGACGTCAGCGACTGAGCGGCGCGCGCCGGGTTGGACTGGTAAGCTCCTGCCTTTTTAGGGAGGTAGCTAGGTCTGCTCACCGGCCGCGTTCGCAACGTGCAGGAGTTCCCGGGGAGATGGCCCATGACCCCTGGGGGCATAGGTTTAGTCCGGCGTGCTGGCCTCTCTATTAAGCCTAGGTCGGGTTGCGGCGTATTGTTTGGCCGAGGCCGGGCATGACCCAGGAAAGTGTGTCCGGCCGGAGTTAATCGAGCATGGTGGGTAAGTTGGTGCACCCCTGCAGGGGAGAAAACATCTACCGATAGCCCGTCCTACGGTAACGGACACTTGGAGTTGTATCCCGATCGATACAACTAGAACTGGAGACTTGTGATGAGAATTGGATGGTGATGTGAATTGGTTTGTGATGATAACTGGATAGGATGGCTCTGGGATTTCTTTCTCACAGGGAGTCGAGAAAGGATCTCCGGCCAAGGTTGATAACACTACTACTACTTTACTTTATGCTACTCTACTCCCTCCTGTTGCTGCAAGATGGTGGTTTCCAGAAGATGCTAGTCTTCGATAGGACTAGACTCTCCCCTCTATTCTGGCATTTCTGCAGCCCAGTCCACATATACAGCCTTCCTTTGATAATGTTGCATATGTAGTGTAGATCCTTGCTTGCGAGTACTTTGGATGAGTACTCACGGTTGCTTTCCTCCCTATTTTCCCCCTTTCTTCTTCTTTCCGGTTGATGCAACGAGATGTCGGTGCCCAGGAGCCAGATGCCACCGCCGATGCTTACTACTACGTGGAGGCCGCCGACGACCAGGAGTAGTTAGGAGGCTCCCAGGCAGGAGGCCTTGCCTTTTCGATCGATGTTGCTTTTGTGCTAGTCTTCTTAAGGGAAACTTGTTTAAAATCATGTCTGTACTGAGATATTGTTGCTTTCGCTGACTCGTCTATGATCGAGCACTTGTATTCGAGCCCTCGAGGCCCCTGGCTTGTATTATGATGCTTGTATGACTTATTTATGTTTTAGAGTTGTGTTGCGATATCTTCCGTGAGTCCCTGATCTTGACCGTACATGTTTGCGTGCATGATTAGTGTACGATTGAATCAGGGGCGTCACAAGTTGGTATCAGAGCCGACTGCCTGTAGGTCGCCCCCTTTCCAACTCCTTGGCCGAAGTCGAGTCTAGTGACTACAAATACTTTTACTAACTTGACTGTGTGGCTTACGGGCCCACGTCGCCAATTGGGTGGTATTAGGATCTTTTACTCCTCACCTATACTCTGGGATTCTAATCTCTCTTCTATTCGGGTTAAATGATTTTATTAACTCTAACATTAGGTTCTCGTAACCATTTCCTCCCGGAGAGCCCTTCATTCCAGATGATCACTTGGTGCACCAGAAGATTCCGAAGATACTCTCCGATGTTTTTCCCGAGATCCTTGTGCCCTTCGCCGTTGCAATTCCCTACCACTGATAAATCCCCATGGATAACGACATACACTTGTTGTTCATACAATTACTCTGAGTTTCTCTTGTTACTACAAGATGCATCGAATTGCTCTCCGACTCTTAAGAATCCCTTGTACCACTGCCTTGTAGTTCCTTGCCGCAGAAATACCCATACAGATAATTCCTCGCATTTATCGAGTATCCACTCATTCCCAGTTGTTCTTGTGTTCCACAAAAAAAACTTCGAAAATACTATTCGATCCTTCGAAAATCCTTAGCAGCTTATTGCTCTATAAATACTTGTCTGCTGGCATATGGATGCTTCCCATATGGCTGGCAATATTCATTAGTCTCCTTTGACACCGTCATTTTGATCCTATTGAATCAACACGAGTGCGAAGGCACACAATCATCGATTGATCCTTTTAAATTATCTTTTCGGCTCAGATGTCATTTTGAACAGGAGCTGGTTATCGACCCATCAAATTGATGTCGATTTTACCCCTAAGTCTATTCGACTTATCCATTCTAAATCAGACCGTTGTCTTTCGATCCCTTGATTTGGAAACGATAATTTATTTGCATCTGATCTTTGAATTAGTCAGTTGTTTCTATAATCTGATGCCCTTTGTGTTCTTCTTCCTCTGAGTGAGTACCGATACTCACATCAGCTCCGTTGTGGATCGCCCGATCCATTGTTGGATTGTTATCCGACAGTGTCCTTCATATTCAATCACCTTATGAGTTCTTTACCCTATACATAATGCCTTTGGTAAATTGTATCCTCTACTTTTGTCAACCATGCTCTACTTTTGGGCTTGTGTTATTTACTCCTGAAGTTCATGGTATATGTTCTAAGAAGCCCCGATGGGTTGAACCTATGCCTTCCTTAATCGGTGTGAACTCGAAAGTTTTCACGGGTCATACTCCTCTGGTAATTCACCAGGTAGGTTTTGACACTGAAATCATTTTATCTAGAGCAGTGAATGGAAGGTTATACATTGAAGAAGTGGGAGTCGACCTTGAACTTTGCGTTCATGCCCATGGACACGATGCCGATCTTATCATGGAAGCTTCTCGCAAAATAGTTACCCCCTTGTTATAAGTGCTTGTATATGTGGTTTGATCATTTACAAATGTGGTTCTGACCATATTGTTCCCCTTTGATTCAATTTCCCAGACAAGTTAAAAGCACTTGTCTTCTGCAGAGCAATACCCAGTCCAACCTCTATTTTGATCTGTCGTCGAGTAATACCCCCTGGTATCTCGACATTATCACAGAACTGCATAACCTCTTATGAGTTCTTCATCAAGTACTACATCCTCACTGATTCCAATTTTTCACGGGCTCCGAGTTTTTAAACACTCAAAGACACCGATAACTGAACCGAGTCCGCATTACAGTTCAACAACTCTTACTAATATTCTTTACTTACGAGTTTTTACCCGATCATGTCATTCCTAGCCTCATCGGCTATATCATTGGTGTGCTAATTCTTAACTGTGCTACCTGGTCCTTCTTCCTGGTACACAATTTTTTTACGCTGAGCTAATCTTATGTTGATTTCCTTGTCTTATCATTCCACCTCGGACAACAAGCTCGGTTTCGAGTTTGTGTCGTACCCATGGTTCCAATAACCTCTTGCTTCATCATTCCTTTGACTTGATGTCATCGCTGATCGATTACATCTTCAGGTAATCTCTTGACAAATGTGTCATGATCATTATCAACATTCTGAGCTCTTCCAGAATATTAATCAAATTCATGATGAGAATTGCCATCCTTGCCCCTCGATGGTTGGTGTTATCATCGAGAACATTCTTGCCTTCCTTCCAACACAAACTTGTTCATATAATTTTGGAAATACGTCCCTTTTGACATGTCGATGGATTGATGCCAAACCCATCGGCCACCTCCCCTTCTTTTCCATGATAAAATTGCATGAGCTGTTCTAGAAATCCTTGATGGATCCTTTGTGTTCCCAAGATCCGATCTTTACCTGATGATCATGTCAATGCTATCCCGAAGCATGGCTGTGGTACTTCGAACATCATTAAGAACATTGGAGGCGCAATGCTAAATTTTTCTTGATCACCTATCCAAACACTGTTGTAGGGGTAACGTCATGAATTTCCTCGCCCCCTTTACCAAAGTGGTTATCTACTTGCTGCCCTTTCTTGTATATCCTGCTCTCCTTTGTTCTTGTGAAGGATATACTCCAAATACTTGTGTTCAATTTGATAATCACATTTTACCTTTCCATTGTTTTGTTAATCTTTCTTGTGATCTATATGATATAAGCAGTAATATTTCCCTGCTTATGTAAACACCTCGGTGTACAACACAATCAGTAAGACTTTGTTATTGTTATTGATGACATTTAGGTAACCACTGATGGACGAGAACTTTGCCTATTGGTCCGCCTCGCCTTGCGAGCAGGAAAATGGTTCTCTTCATCCCTCGCCCTTGGTACCAAAGTTGATGCCAACATAACTGACAGTCTATCATCTGACATGCCTCGCTATCGGCCCCCTTTCTACTTTTAACCCACATGGTGGGCTCATAACCCACAGTTCCACAGGATTGAAGCCTGACTCTCCTGTACAACCTTGGTGCCGAAGTATCTTATGCTCTTGGCTTTGTGTGTTATCGCGAGCCACCCTCCGAGAGATGATCTATTCCCGATGCTCTGAACCCTTCTCACACTCTGTTCAGGTATCGATCGTTTGTCCATTCGCTTGAAACTTCTTATTGTACCTTCATATTTTGCTCTCGGCGTTTTCTTAAATTTCAACTCGAGAGATACTTCTGTCACATACCCTGCATTGTTCACCAGACAATTCACCCTATAAGGGTCAGTTCACCTGAAGTTACTCTTTACTTCCCCACTTAAATCTCGGGACGAGATTTCTTGTAGTGGAGGAGATTTGTAACATCCCCAGCATCACACTACAGTAATCTCCCGTAATGAAGGTCATGTCATCATGATCATCATGCCAAAATGCCACTTGTCCAAAATCTGCTTCAAATTCAAATTCAAATTGCATGTCAAATATTTGCTTCTTCTTTCATGCAAATAAAATAGTTCATCCTATGGAAAATAATCCCTAGATATTTGTCATGTTGAAGCCAACATTTTTGGAATTCCCAAATTACACACAGGAATTTATTATCCTGGTCCAGAAGTATTTAAGATGTCCTTTCCATTTTCTAAAATGCTTGGACAACTCCCTGAAATGCCCAAACTTTTTGTGGCAGTGCTGGATATTGCAAAGTAATTATCTGACCAAGTTTCACATTTTTGCAAAATCTTATGGAAGCTCAAAATATTACTAAACCCCTTTCTGTAAAAAAAAAGAAACAAAAAAGGCCACTGTGCACTGGCCTAAGTGCATAGTGCCTAGAGCCCAGCCCACCACGGCCTCCTCCGCCTGCCCCCTGTTCTCTGTTCAAGCGACCGAGGCACACCCGCCGTCGCCGCCAAACCCACCTCGCCGACCACGCCGCTACAGCCGCCGCGGGTGGATAAAGATCCACCTCTCCTCCCCCTGGCCTCCTCATCCATTCGCCCCCCGCTCCTCGCTCTCCCTCGTTCACCCCTCTTCTTCTCTGTCTCGTTCACGCGCGGTCGTCGACGCGCCGTCGTCGATCCCGCGGCCACCGCCTCACGACCGCCTCGCCGACGCGCCCTACCGCTCCGCCTCGCTCGGCTGCCTCGACTACACCTCGTCATCAAGCTCGGGAACGACCGCACGCTCGGGATCGACCTCACCTCTCCTTCTCGGTTGCCGGCACCCGCCGTCGTCTCCGTCCAATGCCGCTGCTCCTAAGCTCGCCGGGCCTTTCTTGGCTGCCTGGTGAGCTCCTCCCTTCCTCCTTTCCTCTCCTCGCGCCGTGCCTTTAGCCGTAGCTAGCTCGCCCGCAAGCCGAGCTCTGCCGTCCGCCATTGCCGTCGTAGGGCTCGCCACCGAGCTCCTACGCTCGAGCTAGTAGCTCCGACGAGCTCCTGGAGCGTCGTAGACCCCGCCTAGTTGGTTTGGCAGCTCGCGCGCTCTAACGCCTGAACCGCCGCCTTGCGTACTCGGCCGTTTGCTTTACTCGTCGTCGGCGCCGTTCCGGTCGTTCCTGGCCCCGGCCGTCGCCTCCATCTCGCGTGCAACGTCGAACCGCGTCGGACGCACCTAACTACAACCCCGGAAACCCCCTTTGCGCGAAACCCGACCCCTCTCCCGACGTGCGCCGCCGCGGGAGGCTCGCCGGAGCACTTCCGGCGCCGACGCTGGCGAGGCTGACTCAAGGCCGACGTATGGGGCCATTGAACCAATGGCGGGTGGGCCCAGTTGACTTGTAGACTGAGTCAACCCACTGACATGTGGGGCCGAGTCAATAAAACGTTTTAGATAGATAGAAAATCTGTTAATTAAATTGATTAATTAATCTATTCACCAATTAGACACTGACAGTGGGCCCGGCTTGATAATTAGTATTAGATTAGTCCAATTAACACTGTTTAATTAGTCCAGTCACTGACCAGTGGGTCCCACTGGACCCACAGGTCAGGCTGACATCACCTCTACATCATGCTGACGTCATATTCCATTTCTGTTAAAATAAATAAATCCAGAAAATTGTTTAAACTTTGAAAATTAATAGAAAATAAACCGTAGCTCGGATGAAAATGTTTTCTACATGAAAGTTGCTCAGAAAAATCCAGCGAATCCGGATACGCGGTCCGTTCATCTGTCGCATGCCCCTAGCATGCTGAACATGGAACATTCTCCCTCCGGTCATCTGTCTGACACAGGTCCGGAACCGGGAATACATTCCCGGTTGAATTCCCCCTTCACCTATATCGTGTAGCCATGCGTTAGGTCACACCCGGCACATCATATTGCCATGTTACGCTTTGTGATGCTGTGATTGCTTTATATTTACTGTTTCTTCCCCCTCTTTTCTCCGGTAGACCCCGAGACCGATGCTGCCCCTGTGATCGACTACGTCGACGACGACCCCTCCTTGCCAGACAACCAGGCAAGCCCCCCCTTTGATCATCCCGATATCGCCCATTCCATTCTCTCATGCTTGCATTAGATTTTGCTACTGTTATTGATTGCTCCTATTCTGATGCATAGCCTGCTTTTGTATCTGCTGTTGTACCTTACCTGCTTATCCTAAACTGCTTAGTATAGGTTGGTTAGAGATCCATCAGTGACCCCCACCTTGTCCTTGTTGCCCCTGTTTCATCATTGAAGACCCGATCAACGGGATCGAAGACCAGGCCCCAGCACCGCACATCATTTTCCCCTTAGTTGCTCGACACTACTGGGTTACTACCGAGTGTCGAGGGTGAGACCTCTTCGACTTCCGATGTTAACTCAGAGTGTAGCTATTCAATCGTGGTCATCGAGGGTGATTTCCTCCTTAACCACTTCCGATACGGCTCTGTCGTGCAACCCCTCAAGTGTGAACCTCGAGGATGGATCCTCTTATGTTCACCTTGATGATTACATCGAGTGGAATTCACCGGGGGTGATTCCTTGGGTTTTCCCCTTAATGTTTGGACACACGGATACTTGGACTTTACCACTGTTACTTGGAAAGACGGGTCGACCCTGAGGGGTACCCGCGCGAGCTTAATTGCGAGTGATGTGGAGTCGGGTTAACCTGGAGGGTGCCCGCGAGATAATTACGAGGCGTGGCCGGGCATTCCTAGCCCTTGCCGCATGTCCTCGAGACGGGGCAACGGGGTCACATCTTTACCGCGCGTTCCTAATCCACTATGATTTGGATATTTGATTCGAGGGGCCTCTGGCCTGATAGCACTAACCATCACGTGGGCATAGTATGGGCGTTCTGCGTCGTATACATCAGCCGAAGCTTAATAGACGTCAGCGACTGAGCGGCGCGCGCCGGGTTGGACTGGTAAGCTCCTGCCTTTTTAGGGAGGTAGCTAGGTCTGCTCACCGGCCGCGTTCGCAACGTGCAGGAGTTCCCGGGGAGATGGCCCATGACCCCTGGGGGCATAGGTTTAGTCCAGCGTTGGCCTCTCTATTAAGCCTAGGTCGGGTTTCGGCGTATTGTTTGGCAGAGGCCGGGCATGACCCAGGAAAGTGTGTCCGGCCGGAGTTAATCGTGCGTGGTGGGTAAGTTGGTGCACCCCTGTAGGGAAGAAAACATCTATCGATAGCCTGTCCTACGGTAACGGACACTTGGAGTTGTATCCCGAACGATACAACTAGAACTGGAGACTTGTGATGAGAATTGGATGGTGATGTGAATTGGTTTGTGATGATAACTGGATAGTATGGCTCTGGGATTTCTTTCTCGCAGGGAGTTGAGAAAGGATCTCCGGCCGAGGTTGATAACACTACTACTACTTTACTTTATGCTACTCTACTCCCTCATGTTGTTGCAAGATGGTGGTTTCCAGAAGATGCTAGTCTTTGATAGGACTAGACTCTCCCCTCTATTCTGGCATTTCTGCAGCCCAGTCCACATATACAGCCTTCCTTTGATAATGTTGCATATGTAGTGTAGATCCTTGCTTGCGAGTACTTTGGATGAGTACTCACGGTTGCTTTCCTTCCTCTTTTCCCCGTTTCTTCTTCTTTCCGGTTGATGCAACCAGATGTCGGTGCCCAGGAGCCAGATGCCACCGCCGATGCTTACTACTACGTGGAGGCCGCCGACGACCAGGAGTAGTTAGGACGCTCCCAGGCAGGAGGCCTTGCCTTTTCGATCGATGTTGCTTTTGTGCTAGTCTTCTTAAGGCAAACTTATTTAAAATCATGTATGTACTTAGATATTGTTGCTTCCGCTGACTCGTCTATGATCGAGCACTTGTATTCGAGCCCTCGAGGCCCCTGGCTTGTATTATGATGCTTGTATGACTTAGTTATGTTTTAGAGTTGTGTTGTGATATCTTCCCGTGAGTCCCTGATCTTGATCGTACATGTTTGCGTGCATGGTTAGTGTACGATTGAATCGGGGGCGTCACACCTGCATCTAGAGTATTAAGTTCATAAGAACAGAGTAACGCATTCAGCAAGATGACATGATGTAGAGGGATAAACTCATGCAATATGATATAAACCCCATCTTTTTATCCTCGATGGCAACAATAAAATACGTGCCTTGCTGCCCCTGCTATCACTGGGATAGGACACCGCAAGATTGAACCCAAAGCTAAGCACTTCTCCCATGGCAAGAAAGATCAATCTAGCAGGCTAAACCAAACTGATAATTCGAAGAGACTTGCAAAGATAACCAATCATACATAAAAGAATTCAGAGGAGATTCAAATATTTCTCATAGATATACTTGATCATAAACCCACAGTTCATCGGATCTCGACAAACACACCGCAAAAAGAGTTACATCGGATAGATCTCCAAGAAGAGGAAGGAGAACTTTGTATTGAGAATCAAAGAGAGAGAAGAAGCCATCTAGATAATAACTATGGACCCGAAGGTCTGTGGTAAACTACTCACAACTCATCGGAGGGGCCTTGGTGGTTATGGAGAGGCCCTCCATGGTCGATTCCCCCTCCGGCAGAACACCAGCGAAGGCTCCAAGATGGGATCTCGCGGATACAGAAGGTTGCGGCGGTGGAATTAGGTTTTCGTGGTGCTCCTGGATGGTTTCGGGGTACGTAGATATATATAGGAGGAAGAAGTAGGTCGGGGGCGCATCCACCCTTACAGGTCGCACACACCCTTACAGGGCGCTATCGGGCACCCTCGTGACTGCCTCGCTCGTTGCTTGACATCCACTCCAAGTCCCCTGGTTTGCATTTGTTCCAGAAAGATCGCTCCCGAAGGTTTCATCCCGTTTGGACTCCGTTTGATATTCCTTTTCTTCGAAACACTGAAATAGGCAAAAAGCAGCAATTCAGGTTGGGCCTCCGATTAGTAGGTTAGTCCCAAAAATGATATAAAAGTGTAAAGTAAATCCCATAAACATCCAAAACAGGTAATATAATAGCATGGAACAATCAAAAATTATAGATACGTTGGAGACGTATCACTACACAACATCTATTGTCCATTGGGGGACGGGTGGTCATCCGGATACGCCGTAAGGATGCGAAGAGGCATCCTATATCAGCAAGGACTAGTTGTTCCACCAGTAGCACATGTAAGAGAACTCTCAAGTTAAGTGTGCTCAGGCTGGAGCAGCCATTAGATGGGTGACTGGATGGGAAGTTGTGTTGATGTTAAACTAACTGATAGGATGGGTCATATCGGTCAAATTAAATGACTAATATGACCCATCCCATGAGTTAATTTAACCTCGAGGTCCTTGTTTTTATTTTTATTTTAGTTTTTAACATATTTTAAAGAAGGTCTACCGCATTACTTTTTGACAATGTGTATACGTGGCATACAGTTGATCCATCCGACCTATTTTTGACGGAATAAGCCGTGTGTGTTGTGGCCAAACGCTTGCTAGTGTACAACCGTTTGCGATTGATGAATTCATCACCGATGGGTTCCCTAGTGTGTCCATGTTCATCTCGTCATCATCTACTTCTTGTGCTAGCTTGATGTTCCTTATATGCTAAGATTCCATTAATTGATGGTGTTTTATGAACACGCCACCGTTTCCCACCATTTCCTCACCTGTTTCCCGCCACCCAGCGATATTACGCGACGCACGGAGGCAACAAGGGCAGCCTGTAGCACATCCACCTTTTCCAAGCATGCCAACCCACCAAAGCGCCGCCTCTGCCATCAACCTCGTCGACGAGGAAAAACTGAAGGTGCCACGACCCATCGAGGCTGCAGTGCTCCCCAGCAACGCGATGGACGACACCGTGATGCGCCGTGATCGCCAGGGTTGAGCAAACCCTTGGCGCATGGCTCTTCAGCGCCGCGGATCAAGATAGGCATGTCAGCGTCGAGAGGCTGCAGCTCGATGCACAACATGATCGATGGCACGCCGCAAAGCAAGGTAGGTGCGTCTGCGCTGATAGGTAGCGGCTGGCCTGGCGACATCTTGTTGAGCGCCTTGATCAGGCGAGAGGCGCGCGTCTTTGCACAGCAAGAGCGGATCCATCGGTCACTCGCTATCGACAGGGCGTCGCAGCTGGGTACATGTCCCATCAGTACCCCCATTCCTTGCTAGGAGTGGGCACAGGCCCTCTGCGCCGTACTTGCACCAGAGGTCGGTGATGTCTACTACACAACCTTCTGCTTATAGACGTTATTGGGCCTCCAAGTGCAAAGGTTTGTAGGACAGTAGCAAATTTCCCTCAAGTGGATGACCTAAGGTTTATCAATCTGTGGGATGTGTAGGATGAAGATGGTCTCTCTCAAACAACCCTGCAACCAAATAACAAAGAGTCTCTTGTGTCCCCAACACATCCAATACAATGGAAAATTGTATAGGTGCACTAGTTCAGCGAAGAGATGATAATACAAGTGCAATGTGGATGGTAGATAAAGGTTTTTGTAATCTGAAATTATAAAAACAGCAAGGTAGCAAGCGATAAAAGTGAGCGTAAATGGTATTGCAATGGTAGGAAACAAGTCCTAAGGTTCATACTTTCACTAGTGCAAGTTCTCTCAACAATAATAACATAAGCGGATCATATAATTATCCCTCAACATGCAACAAAGAGTCACTCCAAAGTCACTAATAGCAGAGAACAAATGAAGAGATTATGGTAGTGTACGAAACCACCTCAAAGTTATCCTTTCTGATCTATCTATTCAAAAGTCCGTAGTAAAATAACATGAAGCTATTCTTTCCGTTCGATCTACCATAGAGTGCGTACTAGAATAACACCTTAATACAAAAATCAACCAAAACTCTAATGTCACCTAGATACTCCATTGTCACCTCAAGTATCCGAGGGCATGATTATACGATATGCATCACACAATCTCAGAATCATCTATTCAACAAGAAAAAAGTACTTCAAAGAGTGCCCCAAAGTTTCTATCGGAGAGTCAAGACGAAAACGTGTGCCAACCCCTATGCATAAGTTCACAAGGTCACTGAACCCGCAAGTTGATCACCAAAACATACATCAAGTGAATCACGTGAATATCCCATTGTCACCACAGATAAGCACGGCAAGACATACATCAAGTGTTCTCAAATCCTTAAAAACACAATCCGATAACATAACTTCAAAGGGAAAACTCAATCTATTACAAGGGAGTAGAGGGGGAGAAGCATCATAAGATCCAACTATAATAGCAAAGCTCGCGGTACATCAAGATCGTGCCAAATCAAGAACACGAGAGAGAGAGAGAGAGAGAGAGAGAGAGAGAGATCTAACAAATAGCTACGGTACATACCCTCAGCCCCGAGGGTGAACTACTCCCTCCTCGTCATGGAGAGCGCCGGGATGATGAGGATGGCCGCCGGTGAGGGATCCCCCTCCGGAGGGTGCCGAAACAGGGTCCCGATTGGTTTTTGGTGGCTACAGAGGCTTGCGGCGGCGGAACTCCCGATCTATTGTGCTCCTCGATGTTTTTAGGGTATCTGGACATATATAGGCGAAAGAAGTCGGTCAGGGGAGCCAAGAGGGGCCCACGAGGGTGGGGGGAGCGCCCAGCGGGGTAGGGTGCACCCTCCTACCTCGTGGCTTCCTCGAAGCTGCCCTGGCGTCTACTCCAAGTCTCCTGGATTGCTTCCGTTCCAAAAATAACTCTCCCGAAGGTTTCATTCCGTTTGGATTCCGTTTGATATTCCTTTTCTGCGAAACATTGAAATAGGCAAAAATAGCAACTTGGATTGGGCCTCCGGTTAATAGGTTAGTCCCAAAAATAATATAAAAGTGTATAATAAAGGCCATCAAAAATCCAAAATATATAGTATAATAGCATGAATATTTCATAAATTATAGATACGTTGGAGACATATCATCATTCCCAAGCTTAATTCTACTCGTCCTCGAGTAGGTAAATGATAAAAGAAAGAATTTATGAAGTGTGAATGCTAGCAGGTGCACAAGTTTGATCAATGATAATTTCAGTCACCTTTTCTAGCATCATTATATGTCACAACAGTAGTTCATCTCATAGAAAATTTCGTGATCAAGTAACAAGCTATTCACATGTTAAAGCATAGACCATAAACTTTCTTGAAAACTAGCAAACCACATTCTCAGTCATCAAACAGTTGCAATTCATCTTATTTTCAGGAAGGGTCTATGCCAGAGCTTTGATTTAGCAACTCCACATACTCAACTATCATTTAATCTTTCACAATTGCTAACACTCATGTGATATTTATGGGTTCAAAGTTTTAATCGAACACATAGAAAGACAGGGGCTTATAGTTTCGCCTCCCAACCTTTTACCTCAAGGGTAATGTCAACAATAATAATTTATGAATGCCTACATCCAAGTGGATATATATATCTGTATCACCCCAACACAAAGTGCTTGCCCAAGGGAAAAATGTAAAAGGGAAAGGTGATGATCACCATGACTCTTGTACAAGGGTAGAAGATAATAGTAAAAGATAGGCCATTCGCAGAGGGAAGCAGAGGTTGTCATGCACTTTTATGGTTGGATGCACAAAATCTTAATGCAAAAGAACGTCACTTTATATTGCCGCTTGAGATAAAGACCTTTATTATGCAGTCCGTTGCTTTTAGTTCTTCCCTATCACAAGTTCGTATAAAGCTTATTTTCTTCGCACTAATAGATCATACATATTTAGAGGACAATTTTTATTGCATGCACCGATGACAACTTAATTGAAGGATCTTACTCAATCCATAGGTAGGTATGGTGAACTCTCATGGCAAAACTGGTTTAAGGGATATTCGGAAGCACAAGTAGTATCTCTACTTAGTTCAAAGAATTTGGCTAGCATGAGGGAGAAAGGCAAGCTCAACATGTTGGATGATCCAAGACAATATAACTTTTCAGATATAGGAAAATATAACCCATTACATTGTCTTCCTTCTCCAACATCAACCTTTTAGCATGTCATATTTTAATGAGTGCACACAATTACAAAAGATGTACATGATAGTATATTTATATGTAAACTCTCTCTTCCTTCAATATTCTTTCATGAATTGTTCAAGTGACCAATACAATGTTTGCTAACATTCAATAAATTTACCACCTCTACTTCTTATATGTGAAGTCATTACTCCCCATGGGGTAAGTATATGAAACATTTATAATTTCAGATTTATGATATTCAACTCATTCAACCATTTACTCATAAGATATAAGTGAAGCACACGAGTAAATGACAAAGTACTCCAAAAAGTTATAAGTGAAGATCAATGAGTAGTTTAAATAATTATGTAGCTATGTGAAGACTCTATCTCATTTAAGAATTTCAGATCTAATGTATTTTATTCAAGTATCAAGCACAACAAAACAAAATGACATTTCAAGGATAACACGCATCATGTGAAGAAGCAAAAACTTAGGTTCAACCGATACTAACCGATAATTGTTGAAGAAGAAAGGTGGGATGCCTACTGGGGCATCCCCAAGCTTGGATGCTTGAGACTTTCTGAAATATTATCTTGGGGTGCCTTGGGCATCCCCAAGCTTGAGCTTTTGTGTCTCCTTAATTCCTTTCATATCACGGTTTCCCTAAATCTCAAAAACTTCATCCACACAAAACTCAACAAGAACTCGTGAGATAAGTTAGTATAAAACAATGCAATAACCTTATCATTCTCTACTGTAACAAATTCCTAACATTATTATTCAACATTGCATACTAAATGTCTCTGCATATTTAATACTCCTATCCTCAAATAGAATCATTAAACAAACAAACATATGCAAACAATGCAAACATAACAGCAATCTGGCAAAACACTATAGTCTGTAAACAATGGAAGATTCATCATACTTCCCTAACTCCAAAAATTATGAGAAAAATACAAAACTGTAGAAGATTTATCAGATCTCATTATGCAAAAAGTTTCAATATTATATCATTCTCTGACTTTTCTATGGAATGTTTGCAACAGTGGTAAACTTTCTGTTTTGAAATAGCAACATATATACTTGCAAAATAAGCATGGTAAAGGCTATACTTGACATTTTTATTGAAAATATAGATGCAAAATATTATTATAAATAACATTTATCAAATACTAACAAAATAAGATGAAGCTCCAGGAAAAACACATATCATGTGGTAAATAAAAATATAGCTCCAAGTAAATTTACCGATGAACGAAGACGAAAGAGGGGATGCCTTCCGGGGCATCCCCAAGCTTAGGCTCTTGGTTGTCCTTGGATATTACCTTGGTGTGCCTTGGGAATCTCCAAGCTTAGGCTCTTACCACTCCTTGTTCCATAGTCCATCGAATCATTACCCAAAACTTGAAAACTCCACGACACAAAACTCAACAGAAAATCTCATGAGCTCCGTTTGTACAAGAAAACAAACCACCACTTTAAGGTACAGTAATGAACTCGTTCTTTATTTATATTGGTGTTAAACCTACTGTATTCCAACTTCTACGGTTCATACCCTCCGATACAACTCATAGATTTATCAAAATAAGCAAACAACACAATGAAAACAGAATCTGTCAAAAACAAAATAGTCTGTAGTAATCTGTATCAAACGTATAGTTCTGGAACTCCAAGAATTCTGAAATAAATTGTTGGAACTGAGGAATTTGTCTATTAATCATATTCAAAAAGAATCGACCTAAAATCACTCTCCAGTAAAAAACGGGAGCTAATCTCGTGAGCGCAAAAGTTTCTGTTTTTTACAGAAAGATCAAATAGACTTCCCCCAAGTCTTCCCAAAGGTTCTACTTGGCACAAACACTAATTAAAACATAAAAAAACATCTAACCAGAGGCTAGATGAGTTATTTATTACCAAACAGGAGCAAAAAGCAAGGAAAAAAACAAAGTTGGGTTGGCTCCCAACAAGCGCTATCGTTTAATGCCCCTAGCTAGGCATGATGATTTCAATGATGCTCACATAAAAGATAAGAATTGAAACATAAACAGAGCATCAAGAAGAATATGACTAGCACATTTAAGTCTAATCCACTTCCTATGCATAGGGATTTTGTGAGCAAACAACTTATGGGAACAATAATCAACTAGCATAGGAAGGCAAAACAAGCATAACTTTAAAACTTTAAGCACATAGAGAGGAAACTTGATATTATTGCAATTCCTACAAGCATATGTTACTCCCTCATAATAATTTTCAGTAGCATCATGAATGAATTCAACAATATAACCAGTACCTAAAGCATTCTTTTCATGATCTACTTGCATAGAAATTTTACTACTCTCCACATAAGCAAATTTCTTTTCATTCGGAATAGTGGGAGCAAACTCAACAAAATAACTATCATGTGAGGCATAACCCAATAGAAAATTAGAATCATGATGAAAAGTTTCATGGTTATGTTTATTCTTGATGGAATATGTATCATCACAATAATCATCATAAATATGAGGCAAGGTTTCATCATAATAAATATTCTCATCAAAGCTTGGGGGACAAAAATATCATCTTCATCAAACATAGCTTCCCCAAGCTTGTGGCTTTACATATCATTAGCATCATGGGTATTCAAAGAATTCATACTAACAACATTTCAATCATGATATTCATTCAAAGATTTAGTGACAAACATTTTATAGATTTCTTCTTCTAGCACTTGAGCACAATTTTCCTTTCCATCATTTTCACGAAAGATATTAAAAAGATGAAGCGTATGAGACAAACTCAATTCCATTTTTTTGTAGTTTTCTTTTATAGACTAAACTAGTGATAAAACAAGAAACAAAAAGATTTGATTCCAAGATCTAAAGATATACCTTCAAGCACTCACCTCCCCGGTAACGGCGCCAGAAAAGAGCTTGATGTCTACTACACAACCTTCTTCTTGTAGACGTTGTTGGGCCTCCAAGTGCAGAGGTTTGTAGGACAGTAGCAAATTTCCCTCAAGTGGATGACCTAAGTTTTATCAATCCGTGGGAGGCGTGGGATGAAGATGGTCTCTCTCAAACAATCCTGCAACCAAATAACAAAGAGTCTCTTGTGTCCACAACACACCCAATACAATGGTAAATTGTATAGGTGCACTAGTTCGGCGAAGAGATGATAATACAAGTGCAATATGGATGGTAAATAAAGGTTTTTGTAATCTGAAATTATAAAAACAGCAAGGTAGCAAGCGATTAAAGTGAGCGTAAACGGTATTGCAATGGTAGGAAACAAGGCCTAAGGTTCATACTTTCACTAGTGCAAGTTCTCTCAACAATAATAACATAACCGGATCATACAATTTTCCCTCAACATGCAATAAAGAGTCACTCCAAAGTCACTAATAGCGGAGAACAAATGAAGAGATTATGGTAGGGTACGAAACCACCTCAAAGTTATCCTTTCTGATCTATCTATTCAAGAGTCCATAGTAAAATAACATGAAGCTATTCTTTCCAGTTGATTTATCATATAGTTCGTACTAGAATAACAACTTAAGACACAAATCCACCAAAACCTAATGTCACCTAGATACTCCATTGTCACCTCAAGTATCCGTGGGCATGATTATACGATATGCATCACACAATCTCTGATTCATCTATTCAACCAACACAAAGTACTTCAAAGAGTGCCCCAAAGTTTCTACCGGAGAGTCAAGATGAAAACGTGTGCCAACCGCTATGCATAAGTTCACAAGGACACTGAACCCGCAAGTTGATCACTAAAACATACATCAAGTGAATCACGTGAATATACCATTGTCACCACAGATAAGCACGGCAAGACATACATCAAGTGTTCTCAAATCCTTAAAGACTCAATCCGATAAGATAACTTCAAAGGGAAAACTCAATCCATTACAAGGGAGTAGAGGGGGAGAAGCATCATAAGATCCAACTATAATAGCAAAGCTCGCAGTACATCAAGATCGTGCCAAATCTAGAACACGAGAGAGAGTGAGAGATCAAACACATAGCTACTGGTACATACCCTCAGCCCCAAGGGTGAACTACTCCCTCCTCGTCATGGACAGCGCCGGGATGATGAAGATGGCCACCGGTGAGGGATCCCCCCTCCGGCATGGTGCCGGAAAAGGGTCCCGATTGGTTTTTGGTGGCTACAGAGGCTTGTGGCGGCGGAACTCCCGATCTATTGTGCTCCTTGATGTTTTTAGGGTATATGGACATATATAGGCGAAAGAAGTCGGTCAGGGGAGCCACGAGGGTGGGGGCGCCCCCAGGGGGTAGGGCGCGCCCTCCTGCCTTGTGGCTTCCTCGAACCTGCCCTAATGTCTACTGCATGTCTGCTAGATTGCTTCCGCTCCAAAAATAACTCTCCCGAAGCTTTCATTATGTTTGGATTCCGTTTGATATTCCTTTTTTGCGGAACACTGAAATTGGCAAAAACCTCAATTTGGACTGGGCCTCTGGTTAATAGGTTAGTCCCAAAAATAATATAAAAGTGTATGATAAAGCCCATTAAAGATTCAAAACAGATAGTATAATAGCATGAATACTTCATAAATTATAGATATGTTGGAGACGTATCAGCCGACCGCGCCATACTTACACCGGACGCCCACCGCGCCGTTCGCATAGGTTGCGTTGTTCGCCTTGTCTGCATCCCGCTCGATGCCAACGCGCTGGTCGGTAGGCTCGACCGCCTCCTTCGCCCAGGTGTCCACCTGGGCGCAGTAGAGGAACATGGTCATCGCATCCTCGAGGTGGTGATCTCCGATGAAATAGCCAACTTGGAGCTCGAGATCGCGCTCCAGATGTACTGCGAGCGTGTCGACCACTTGGACGAACGCCTGCACAAGTTCAGGTAGAGCCAAGAGCTACCGTAGGCAAGGGCTTCTGGTCATGGTCTCATGGACGTAGTTTATTTTGTTGAGTCGTTTCGACGTGGATAGCTATGTATTCACAGCAATCATAGGCCCAGTTCTTTTGGCCGATTCTCCCATAATCTTGAGAATCGACCCTCCACCCAGCTTCTCCCAGAATCTTGAACCCATATTTTTTTTACAATCCTAACTAGTTAGGATGTGAATAGTTAGGATTGTAAAAATTATATAGATACAAGATTCTGGGAGAAGCTGGGTAGAGGGTCAATTCTCAAGATTCTGGGAGAATCGCCCAAAAGAACTGGGCCATAGTATTGCTCTGATTATTGCTCACTTTCAATGTGTGTACTCTGTTTTCCATTCTTATATGTTCTATTTACGCTTTCCATTCTGTATATGTGGATGATAACAGATAGATTCAAATTAGTATACAAAAACAGATAGAAAATGGAATTCATAATATATATAATATTAATTGTTCATAAGTTTATCACAGAATATATATATAATATCATCACATATACGTGATGATACTTAACTACTAGGTACAATGCATAAAGTTGAAAATGAACAATACTAAAACTAATAATCCCTCCTAGGGCCAGTATTCCGGCAGCCCCTCACCAGCAGCTCCCTGGAGCAAGACGTCTTCCCAGAGCGGAGGCAGTACTCCGCCTCCTCCGCCTCGCAGCGCTTGACGTGCCGATCTGCCTCTTGCAGGAACACAAGCGCGAACGATCTTGCCATTTCATTGGGCGCCCACCGGAGCTCCTCGTTTGTGGCACACTGGAGCTTATCGGCCCAGCTCCACACGGCGACGAGGCGCCTAGCGCCTTTCGCCTTCCTCGTGAAGTACCCGTCTTCATACACCTCCTCGGCACGACGATGCGCCCGCCCCCAAAGCTATGACGCCTCCTTTTTCCAGGCGGCATCACGGGCTTCACAGGCCGCCTCGTACCTGGCATCCTCCTCCACCATCTCCATAATGAAAGCCACTTGCCTGGCTTTCTCAGCCGGCGGCAGCGACTTCCAAAGACAAAGATTGTACTGGCCCCAAAACCAATCCAAAGTTGAGGGGTCCGGTGCAACCTCGTCAGGCGCGCGTAGGTGTCCTCGTCTCTGCTCTTCAAGTGACCGTCCTCAGGGGGTGGCGACTCCTCGTCGGCGAGTGGGCAGACCGACGGCGCCATGGGAGAGATTTGAGAGAGAGAGAGAGGGGGCGAGAGAGAGAGAGAGAGGACGTGAGCAAGGTAGTATTTATTGGCGGCCGGAATCTAGATCGACGGGAATAGTACACACGACAGTCGCCGGAATTTATGAGTATTGTAGTGTGAATTACACACGATTCCTGCAGCAAAATCCATGTGTGAACATAATAGCTGACGGTTCCCAATGCAAAACCGTGTCTGGTTAATAAAGCCCGCCACTGACCTTCCAAACCTCGAGGCGCGAAATAGAGTGCCAATCGTGTGGGGCCGGTTGTCGTGCCAGATTTTACATTTTGTTTTTTGAACACCAGATATTTACATCATCTGATGATTTTTTAACTCGCACACAAGTACACAAATATGATTTTTAAACCGTTATGGTTAGCCGTTGCATGTAGATGTAGTTATAATATGAATTACGGTCTTTAAATGGCTTGAAAATCACTTAAATGTCATCAAAAGGTCAAACGACCCCTGAAATTTACCAAATTTTCACATGACAGTTGTATTAGTGCATGTTACACGTAGAAAAAACTTCAAGGTCGTAAGAGGAAGCTATCTCCCATTCGTCATCAAACATGCATTATTCCCTCTCGAAACCACGACCTTCTAGTGAGTTGCTGCGGTTTGTGAGGGATGTGTGTCCAAACTTTCGTCAGAAAGGCCAATTTTTTACCACATCAACTTGGTGGCATGACATTACATCAAGCAAGGTTTCCTGTTTTTCTGATCATTTTTTAATTATTTGGAATTAAAATGCCAGGGCACTCCATGCATGTGTCCATGTCGTGAGACCAATATGTTTGAAAATTCCTTCTAATTTATTGCACATGAAATAAACTCGCACACAAGTACACAAATATAATTTTTCAAACCGTTATGGTTAGCCGTTGCATGTAAATGTAGTTCAAATTTGAATTACGGTCATTAAATGGCTAGAAAAACACCAAAATGTCATCAAAAGGTCAAATGACCCTTGAAATTTTCCAAATTTTGACATGACAGTTGTATTAGTGCACGTTACACGTAGAAAAATTTTGAAGTCCATAAGAGGAAGCTATCTCCCATTCGTCATCAAACATGCATTGTTCCCTCTCGGAACCACGAGCCTTCTAGTGAGTTGCTCCGGTTTGTGAGGGGTGTGTGTCCAAACTTTCGTCAAACAGGACAATTTTTTTACCACATCATCTTGGTGGACATTACATCAAGCAAGGTTTCATGTTTTTCTGGTCATTTTTTAAATTTTTGGAATTAAAATGCCATGGCACTCCATGCATGTAGTGTCCATGTTGTGAGACCAATATGTTTGAAAATTCCATCTAATTTTTTGCACATGGAATTAACTCGCACACAAGTACACAAATATGATTTTTCAAACCGTTATGGTTAGCCATTGCATGTACATGTAGTTCTAATTTGAATTACGGTCATTAAATGAATAAAAATCACTTAAATGTCTTCAGAAGGTCAAATGACCCTGGAAATTTTCCATATTTTGACATGACAGTTGTATTAATGCATGTTACACGTAGAAAGATTTTGAAGGTCATAAGAGGAAGCTATCTCCCGTTCGTCATCAGACATGCAATGTTCCCTCTCGTAACCACGAGCCTTCTAGTGTGTTGCTCCAGTTTGTGAGGGGTGTGTGTCCAAACTTTTGTCAAACAGGACATTTTTTATCACATCATCTTCGTCGCATGACATTACATCAAGCATGGTTTCATGTTTTTCTGATCATTTTTTTTAATTTTTTGGAATTGAAATGCCATGGCGCTCCATGCATGTAGTGTCCATGCCGTGAGACCAATATGTTTGAAAATTCCTTAAAATTTGCTGCACATGGAATTAACTCGCACAGTACGCAAATATGATTTTTCAAACCATTATGGTTAGTCGATGCATGTACATGTAGTTCTAATTTGAATTACGGTCATTAATTGGCTAGAAAATCACTTAAATGTCTTCAAAAGGTCAAATGACCCTTGAAATTTTCCAAATTTTGACATGACAGTTGTATTAGTGCATGTTACACGTAGAAATTTTTTGAAGGCCGTAATAGGAAGCTATCTCCCATTCGTCATCAAACATGCATTGTTCCCTCTCAGAACCACGAGATGTAACATCCCAAATTTTCAATTTGGAATGTTATACATTAGGTCATCATGCATATCATATTTTCTCGCATTTTTCCGATCCTAAAAAAATTTCACGCAACTCAAGGACCCTCGGAGAGAGTTGAAAGTTTCATTATTTTCATATTTGGGATTTCTCAAATATTGGAAATAGGATCATTGGATTTATTTAATTATCTTCATAAAGTTTTTCCTATAAAAATCTCAAGAGAGGGAATAATATGACTTTCCCAATATTTAGGAAAAATGAAGATATTTTAAATAAATAAAATTGGTTTTTGAAAGATTTATTTTGCTTAGGCAAAAATGAGCATTTAAAATTTTTATGCATGTTGCAGTTTTTAAAAGTTCATTTTGTTCGACTCATTTTTAGGAGTCGGAGAAAATTTGTTTTATTTAATTTGGAATTCATTTGGTATTTTTTTTAATTCGTTTTGGTTTAATTTTATTTAAAAAAAATATACGCTGCTGATCGAGGCTGGCCCATTGCCCAGCCAGCCAGCCGGCCCAGGCGCCCGCCTCCTCTCCTCACAAGACGCCGCCGCTCGAAGTCCCGGGGACGACTCACGCCACGGAGTCCGGCCTCGCCCGGCTCCGTTGCCCCCTCCCAACCGGAGCCCCCTCCCTCCTATTTAGCCCCCCCCCTCTCTCCTCACCCCGCCGCCCTCACCCGAGCCCGACCGGAGCCGCCGCCGTCGCCCGAACGCCATTGCTCGTCGCCGGAGCACGCCGCCGTCGCCCCGGAGCCCCTCGCCGACCCCGCCGCCACCCACCGACCCGCCGGAGCCCCGCCGGCGACCGCCGGAGGTAGCCGCCGCTCTCGCGCCCGATCCGATCCGGTTTTCCCTAGAAGACCCGATCCGGTTTTTTTGCAAAGTTCGGTTTTTTTTTAAAACCTAGATTGGTTTTGTTTTTTTCGGTTTTCTTAATTAACGAACGTTCACCGACCCGTTCGTTTCAATGAACGTGTTCGTTGGATTCCTTATGTTAACGAACGTCCGTTATTTAGTTCGTTCGTCGTTTTCTTTTAAATCCGATTTAATCCGATATTTTTCAGATTCGATTTCTGATCCGATTTTCAAATCTGTTTTATTTCTTGCTCTTTTATCGAATCAGTGATTCAAGCGCCTGAGTTTCAGAATTTAAACCGCCGTTCGACTAACCTACTTTCACAGAGTTTTGCTACTGTGAAATTTTGACTTAATTTCAGATTGCTAAACCGAGTCGTTCTCTCTCGAGTTCCGACTTTCGATGCTTTATTCGATTCGATTCTTTTGCAACCAGGGTTCTTAAGTTGAACTATCCGTTAGATCTTTTCGAGATTTCTGTGCATTAGATGAGTACTTATTGTATGCTTGTTGTTTGTCTGCGTTAGATCACCGGAGTGCGCCGCTTGTTATTTCGAATCTCTAGGACTCATGGATCATCGGCCAAGGCAAGTAACACTTTGATCATACCTTTTCTACTACCCAGTTTTATTGCATTAGATCAAACCCTCAAACACTTGCATGTTTAGGATCTAATTAAATTGTGGGATGGGAAGTAGATTGAGGTAGTACCTATTACACTGTTTACTTATGAAACCTTGGGAGTTACTTCTACGTTTGCTTGATTATGCCATGCTATGCTAGTAGACGTGGATTGGGTGAGTGAATATCCATGACAGATGTGAGATTGTTAATTAATGGTTTATCTAAGGTGGCAACCTAAACACACATCTGGGTGGATTGAGGCACCTGGTTTCTATCAGACTTGCCTGTATTTCTTGGACCGCCACCTGTGCTCTAAGGGATCATGAGATTATTCAAACTAGAAACTTCCGTGTGCAGCCACAAGCCAATTATGGGCTCTGGCGTAGTTGACTAAGTTGTGCGAACTCTTACGGGTAGGCTAGCTGATGTAGGGGATGTAGGTTGGTACGGTCTACCCACATGTAAGGTGCTAGCGCTTCTGAAAGACTATGTCTCGGTCATCCGCTTCTCAAACACCATGCGGTCACGAGAACCAAGCGGAGGCGATCGAGTCTTGTGGGGAAAAGTGCAAACCTCTGCAGAGTGTAAAACTAATCATGATTAGGCATGTCCCCGGTTATGGACGTTTTGAGTATCTAGTACTTGAATATCATGTGAATCTCAACATGTTACTTCTAATAATAAGTTATTGGGTTTTAATGAGTACTTTTTAATTGGGATTGAGGATGCTGTCAACCATTCTCAATGTTTAACAACCACCATGATAGTTAAATAAAATTATTCCTTTGATGTAGGGAAAAATCAGCTTTTCGCAAAATGTAACCGTGAGAGCCTTACCACCAGCCAAATATGCATGTAGTATAGGCTTATTGCTTCATTGTTCTCTATGTGTTACATTGCCAGATATTCCATGTGTCGACCCGTTTTCGGCTGCAACTTTTCATGTTGCGTACTTTTCGCATTTACGAGTAAGGTGTTAGGTTGTGGTTCTATACTCGGTGATGCCGTTGGAGTTGATGGACTCACTCGTTTTCCAAGCCTTCCATTGTTATTATTAGATGGCCTTAAGCCATATTATTGTATTAAGTTCCCTTGTGGACAACGATGTAATAAGGGTGTGATTGCTACTCTGCTATAAATCCTTCAAGTAATCTTGTGCTGTGTCAGCATTACTGATCCAGGGATGACACTGAGCACAGAGCGCTAGATCCATTCGGGTCTGGTCGCGACAGAGAATGGTATCAGAGCACACGCTGACTATAGGACACGACCACTAAGATAAAGCCATAGATCACTACTCTCTTCTCATTTTCTAACTCCTCATCTTTTCTACTCTCTTAGGATGACTGACGCGAAGATCAAGTACACCCAACCAGATGAAGGCACACCTTTTGGATTTCACTTGAAGGAAGTTACCAAGTACCTAAACATTGGATTACCAAGCTTTACCGGGACTTTCAACGCCACTCTGCACGAAGAGGAGCTGGAAGATTCACGCTCACGTTCAGAAGGACATTCGCCCCAATCACCAAGCCAATAGATAGTGTTTTCAGTGCACCAACTTGGAGTCTGGGAAAGAGCATGGCAGCTCACATCACCATAGGACGCATTGGAGAAGTTTATCAAGAAGACCTTAAGGACACAATCTACCAGATTTGCGGATGCCGAGATGACAAATGGGAAGTCGTCAACACTAAGAAGGATAGATCCATTGCCGCATTCATCCAGGAGTTAAACCAGCACATTCGGACGCCAGAGAACCAGATGTGCAATGATATGTTGGAGTTGCGTAATGCAAAGGGAAGGATCATCGAGCTTGAAGAAGAACTAAAGACAACTCGCAAGGACTATATGGACGAGATCGTAGCTCTAGCAAGACACAATAACGATCTTAAGTACGAGATTGAAGAACTGAAGAAGAAGTTGGCGCCAGGAATGAAGACCAGTATGTCAATCACCCAAGCGACTACATCAACATCGACGACACCGATTCGGATCCAAGTGAACCCGACTTTGAAGACGAAGCTGGAGCAGACATTATGGAGTCTTCCACCGGTTCAAATTAGTAGATGTCCCCCACATATTAGTAGTATTCCCTCCATGTAAACATTATAGTACACGCACCTTTTGCGATAGTTAGATCGTTGTAAGCCTTGTTGTTTGAATGAAGTGATTTTGTGTGTATTTGCTCATGTGCATTTGGGTAGTGATTCCCCTTAGACCTCATTCTATTCTAAATTCTCATCTTTTCTAAACCCATCAGATGCCTCCGAGACGCGACCCGGATTTGTTTTCCGCCAGAGATCACCCAACTGATCCAAAGAGCGTATCACCTGATTCAAACACCGGTGCGTAACTGTGGCAACAACAACAACAACAACCCACCACCACCACCACCACTGCGGATCATCCGACTCGTTTCCTTAGACTAAACCGCGGTGTATTCCAAGAGTAACACCGAGCCAATTGTAGCAGATGGTGGCTCCGTAAGATAGGGAGGGAGTTGACCACTGCAGGATGTACAGATGGAGAAAGGGTGAAGTTTGCAGCACATCAGCTTGAAGGACCCGCAGCAGCATGGTGGGAGAATTTTACAGCCACTTACCCTGTAGACACTGTCACATGGGATCAGTTTCAGCAAGCTTTCCGCACCGCCCATGTTTCAGCAGGAGCTATGGCCATGAAGAAGCGTGAGTTTCGCAACTTACGCCAAGGAGGAAGGACTGGCGAATGCGTGGATGATTTTAGCAAATTAGCACGTTATGCCCCGGATGACGTTGCTACGGATGCAGCTAAGCAGAGAAGTTTCTAGAAGGACTGAATGATGAGTTCAGCATGCCGTTGATGGTAGCCAGTTTCAATAACTACCAGGAGTTAGTAGACCGAGCCCTCATGATTGAAGGAAAGCAGCAGCAAATTGAGAACCGTAAGCGGAAGTATGGACACGGGAAGTATAACTCTGGAGCTCAGCAGAAACCTCGTTATACCCCTAAGTCAGGAATTCAGTTTCAGCATACCCATGGAGGAGGTAATTCACATAACCATAACAGCACCAAGAATGGGAACGGGAATGGAGGAAGCAACGGACAGAATCGCACCAACCCGTCAACACCATCCAAAGTAGACCTGAGTCATATTACTTGCTTTAAGTGCCGCAAGACTGGGCATTATGCCAATGACTGTACAGAAGGCCGTATTGGAAATGGCAATGGAAGCTCTGGAAAGAAGCCCAACCCTTTCACCAGGGGACAGGTGAACCACATTGAAGTGGAGGAGGTTGAAGATCAGCCCGATGCAGTAATCGGTAAGTTTTTGGTTAAGTCATTTACTGCAGTTGTTCTTTACGATACTGGTGCATCGCATTCATACATATCAAGGGGATTTGTGGATAAGTACAAGTTACCAACCCAAGCCCTTAGGTCACCCATGCTAGTAACCTCACCCGGGGCAGTACATGGCTAGTAAATGGTGTGATCGACCGCCATTAAGGATTGGACACTATGTTTTCCCCTCAGACCTAATAGTTCTGGAATCCCAAGGATTGGATGTGATACTAGGAATGGATTGGTTATCAAAGTATGGAGGAAACATTGATTGCTCCACTAGATCAATTTTGCTCACCACACCGTAGGAAGAAGGATTAAGTATGTATCACGGCACGAGCCGAGGAGAGCACAAGTTAATTGCTTATCGAGAGTGGTACAGAAGAAGTACCAGTGGTGAAGGATTTTCCTGATGTATTTCCTAAGAGTTGCCAGAATGCCACCGGATAGAGACATTGAGTTTTTGATCGAGCTGTTGCCGTGAACAAGCCCTATATCGGGTTGATCAGTATAGGATGCCAAAGACAGGATTTGGCGGAAATCAAGAAGCAGATTAAGGAACTATTGGATAAAGGTTTTATACGCCCAAGTTCTTCACCTTGGGGATCACCCGCTTTGCTAGTGGAGAAGAAGGATGGATCGTTAAGAATGGTTGTTGATTATCGTGGATTGAATGAAGTAACAATCAAGAACAAGTACCCACTACCTATGATAAATGATCTGTTTGATCGCTTGCAAGGAGCCAAGGTGTTTTCCAAGATCGACTTGCGATCAGGGTACCATCAGTTGAAGATTCGGGAGCAGGACATACCCAAGACAGCATTTACCACGAGATATGGACTATACGAGTATACCGTTATGTCATTTGGACTGACTAACGCACCAGCCTATTTCATGAACCTGATGAACAAAGTGTTTATGGAGTTTTTGGATAAGTTCGTCGTGGTGTTCATTGATGACATTTTGATTTTCTCGAAGAATGAAGAGGAACACAAGGAACATTTGCGATTGGTTTTGGAGAAACCGAGGGAACACCGGTTGTATGCCAAGTTCAGCAAATGTGAGTTTTGGTTAAAGGAAGTTGGATTTCTCGGACATGTTATATCCGGAGAAGGGATAGCAGTTGACCCACGAAAGTTGAGACCGTAACCAAATGGGAAGCACCAACGACAGTTGGAGAGATTCGGAGTTTCCTTGGACTCGCAGGATACTACCGAAGGTTCATTGAGAATTTCTCAAGGATTGCTAAGCCTATGAAAGAATTGTTGAAGAAGGAAAATAAATTCATATGGACTGAGGACTGTGAGGCAAGTTTTCAGGAGCTGAAGAAAAGATTGGTCACCTCACCAGTTTTGATATTGCCGGATCGGACTAAGGATTATGAGGGTATATTGCGGCGCTTCACGCCGAGGACTGGAGCAGTACTTATGCAGGAAGGAAGAGTTGTTTCGTATGCTTCCACGACAACTTAAGCCCCATGAGTTGAATTATGCCACTCATGATTTGGAGTTAGCAGCCGTTGTGCATGCCCTAAAGACGTGGAGACATTTTCTCATTGGAAATCATTGTGAAGTATATACGGATCACAAGAGTTTGAAGTACATCTTCACACGTATGAAATTGAATCTCGGACAAAGGAGATGGTTAGAGCTTATCAAGGATTATGACATGAGATTGCATTATCACCCGGGAAGGCTAATGTCGTAGCAGACGCATTGAGCCGTAAGAGCCACGTCAATACCCTAATGATGGGAGGAATACCCAATGAGTTAGCCGAGGACCTTCGAGAGCTATGTTTGGAAATAGTACCGAGAGGCTATGTAGCAGCATTGGAGATTCAACAACGCTGATGGACAAAATCGTAGAAGCCCAAAAGGCAGATAAGGAAGTTGCCTCTATAAAGGAGAAAATGAGCAAAGGAAAAGCTAAAGGATTTCGTGAGGATGAGCACGATACCCTATGGTTTGAAGACCGTGTTTATGTGCCCAATGACCCGTAGATCGTGAAGTTGATTTTACAAGAAGCCCATGATTCACCCTATTCGATTCACCCAGGAAATACCAAGATGTATTTGGATTTGAAGAATACTTTACGGTGGACCGGAATGAAGAAGGATATTATGGAGTATGTAGCAGTTTGCGATGTATGTCGAAAAGTAAAGGCAGAGCATCGGTAAGCAGGATTGTTACAACCATTGCCGATACCCGAATGGAAGTGGGATAAACTAGGCATGGATTTTATCACAGGATTGCCAAAGACTCGTTCAGATATGACTCGATTTGGGTTATAGTCGACCGTTTAACAAAGGTAGCTCATTTTATTCCAGTCAAGACTACCTATAGCAGTGCTAAGTTGGCAAAGATATACATGACCAGAATTGTGTGCTTACACGGAGTTCCGAGGAGCATCATATCAGATAGAGGAACCCAGTTTACCTCGAAATTTTGGAACCAGTTGCACGAAACATTGGGAACTCGATTGGAATTCAGTACAGCTTTCCACCCACAGACCGACGGACAGACTGAGAGAGTCAATCAGATTTTGGAAGATATGCTGAGAGCTTGTGGCCTAGATTATGGATCTAGCTGGGATGAAAATTTGCCGTATGCAGAATTTTCCTACAACAACAGCTACCAAACCAGTTTGAAGATGGCACCTTTCAAGCTTTGTATGGAAGAAGGTGCAGGACACCGTTGTTATGGGACCTAAACCGAGATCGTCATTGTTTGGACCAGATTTGATTAAGGAGTCTGAACAGAAAGTTAAGTTGATTCGAGACAGCTCAAGATAGCCCAGTCCGGACAAAGAGTTATGCCGATTCAAAGCGCCAGCGATTGAGCATAAAGTTGGAGACAGAGTATATCTCAGACTATCCCCGCTTCGAGGAGTTAAGCGTTTTGGAGTTAAAGGAAAGTTAGCACCCCGTTTCGTTGGACCGTATAAGATTTTGCAACGCATGGGAGAAGTTGCTTATAAGTTGGAATTGCGGAAGGACTGTCAGAGTTCATGATGTATTCCATGTTTCTCGATTGAAGAAATGTCACCCCGAGATAGCAGAGGTACCGTTAAGAGATATTGTACCATTGGAAGCAATTCAGTTGAAGGATGACTTGACATATGAGGAGAAACCGGTTAAGATTCTCGATTATGCCAAAGCAGAGTTACCCGCAAAGAAGGTTATCAAGTTTTGCAAAGTTCAGTGGAGCCACCACACTGAGGATGAAGCCACCTGGGAAAGAGAGAAAGTTTTGCTCAAGGACCACCCTCACCTATTTTCTAGCCAACCCGAATCTCGAGGGCGAGATTCATCTTAAGGGGGTAGGTTTGTAACATCCCAAATATTCAATTTGGAATGTTATACATTAGGTCATCATGCATATCATATTTTCTCGCATTTTTCCGATCCTAAAAAAATTTCACGCAACTCAAGGACCCTCGGAGAGAGTTGGAAGTTTCATTATTTTCATATTTGGGATTTCTCAAATATTGGAAATAGGATCATTGGATTTATTTAATTATCTTCATAAAGTTTTTCCTATAAAAATCTCAAGAGAGGGAATAATATGACTTTCCCAATATTTAGGAAAAATGAAGATATTTTAAATAAATCAAATTTGGGTTTTGAAGATTTATTTTGCTTAGGCAAAATGAGCATTTAAAATTTTTATGCATGTTGCAGTTTTAAAAGTTCATTTTGTTCGACTCATTTTTAGGTGTCGGGGAAAATTTGTTTTATTTAATTTGGAATTCATTTGGTATTTTTTAATTCGTTTTGGTTTAATTTTATTTAAAAAAAATACGCCCCTGGACCGAGGCCCGGCCCAACCAGTGCAGGCCAGTCGGCGCCCGCCTCCCTCTCCTCAGCCACGCCGCCGCCTCGAGTCCCGCTGGGACGACTCCGCCCGCCGGAGTCCGGCCTCGCCCGGCTCCCGTTGCCCCCTCCCCAAGCAACCGAGCCCCTCCTCCTATTTAACCCGCGCCCCTCTCCTCACCCCGCCGCCGCCTCACCCGAGCCCGACCGAGCCGCCGCCCGCCTGAACGCCGCCTTGCGTCGCCTCGCCGAGCACGCCCGTCGCCCGGAGCCCTCGCCGACCCGCCGCCACCCACCGACCCACGGAGCCCGCTGAGCCCGCCGGCGACCGCTGAGGTAGCCGCCGCTCAAGGCCCGATCCGATCCGGTTTTCCCTAGAAAACCCGATCCGGTTTTTTTGCAAAGTTCGGTTTTTTTTTAAAACCTAGATTGGTTTTATTTTTTTCGGTTTTCTTAATTAACGAACGTTCACCGACCCGTTCGTTTCAATGAACGTGTTCGTTGGATTCGTTCTGTTAACGAACGTCCGTTATTTAGTTCGTTCGTCGTTTTCTTTTAAATCCGATTTAATCCGATATTTTTCAGATTCGATTTCTGATCCGATTTTCAAATCTGTTTTATTTCTTGCTCTTTTATCGGAATCAGGTGATTCAAGCGCCTGGAGTTTCGTAACGAAACCGCCGTTCCGACTAACCTACTTTCACAGAGTTTTGCTACTGTGAAATTTTGACTTAATTTCAGATTGCTAAACCGAGTCGTTCTCTCTCGAGTTCCGACTTTCGATGCTTTATTCGATTCGATTCTTTTGCAACCAGGGTTCTTAAGTTGAACTATCTGGTTAGATCTTTTCGAGATTTCCCTGTGCATTAGATGAGTACTTATTGTATGCTTGTTGTTTGTCTGCGTTAGATCACCCGGAGTGCGCCGCTTGTTATTTCGAATCTCTAGGACTCGCGGATCATCAGCAAGGCAAGTAACACTTTGATCATACCTTTTCTACTACCCAGTTTTATTGCATTAGATCAAACCCTCAAACACTTGCATGTTTAGGATCTAATTAAATTGTGGGATGGGAAGTAGATTGAGGTAGTACCTATTACTGTTTACTTATGAAACCTTGGGAGTTACTTCTACGTTTGCTTGATTATGCCATGCTATGCTAGTAGACGTGGATTGGGTGAGTGAATATCCATGACAGATGTGAGATTGTTAATTAATGGTTTATCTAAGGTGGCAACCTAAACACACATCTGGGTGGATTGAGGCACCTGGTTTCTATCGAGGACTTGCCTGTATTTCTTGGACCGCCACCCGGGCTCTAAGGGATCATGAGATTATTCAAACTAGAAACTTCCGTGTGCAGCCACAAGCCAATTATGGGCTCATGGCGTAGTTGACTAAGTTGTGCGAACTCTTACGGGTAGGCTAGCTGATGTAGGGGATGTAGGTTGGTACGGTCTACCCACATGTAAGGTGCTAGCGCTTCGAAAGACTATGTCTCGGTCATCCGCTTCTCAAACACCATGCAGTCACGAGAACCAAGCGGAGGCGATCGAGTCTTGTGGGGAAAAGTGCGCAAACCTCTGCAGAGTGTAAAAACTAATCATGATTAGCCGTGTCCCCGGTTATGGACGTTTTGAGTATCTAGTACTTGAATATCATGTGAATCTCAACATGTTACTTCTAATAATAAGTTATTGGGTTTTAATGAGTACTTTTTAATTGGGATTGAGGATGCTGTCAACCATTCTCAATGTTTAACAACCACCATGATAGTTAAATAAAATTATTCCTTTGATGTAGGGAAAAATCAGCTTTTCGCAAAAATGTAACCGTAGAGCCTTACCACCAGCCAAATATGCATGTAGTATAGGCTTATTGCTTCATTGTTCTCTATGTGTTACATTGCCAGCATATTCCATGTGCTGACCCGTTTTCGGGCTGCAACTTTTCATGTTGCAGACTTTTCAGACGACGAGTAAGGTGTTAGGTTGTGGTTCTATACTCAGTGATGCCGTTGGAGTTGATGGACTCACTCGTTTTCCAAGCCTTCCGCTGTTATTATTAGATGGCCTTAAGCCATATTATTGTATTAAGTTCCCTTGTGGACAACGATGTAATAAGGGTGTGATTGCTACTCTGCTATAAATCCTTCGAAGTACTGTGTGGTGTCAGCATTACTGATCCAGGGATGACACTGAGCACAGAGCGCTAGATCCATTCGGGTCTGGTCGCGACACGAGACTTCTAGTGAGTTGCTCCGGTTTGTGAGGTGTGTGTGTCCAAACTTTTGTCAAACAGGCCAATTTTTGTACCACATCATCTTGGTGGAATGACATTACATCAAGCAAGGTTTCATGTTTTCCTGGTCATTTTTTATTATTTTGGAATTAAAATGCCATGGCCCGCCATGCATGTGTCCATGCCGTGAGACCAATATGTTTGAAAATTCCTTCTAATTTTCTGCACATGGAATTAACTCGCACACAAGTACACAAATATGATTTTTCAAACCGTTATGGTTAGCCATTGCATGTACATGTAGTTATAATTTGAATTATGGTCATTAAATGGCTAGAAAAACACTTAAATGTCTTTAAAAGGTCAAATGACCCTTGAAATTTTCCAAATTTTGACATGACAGTTGTATTAGTGCATGTTACACGTAGAAAAATTTGAAGGTCGTAAGAGGAAGCTAACTCCCGTTCGTCATCAGATATTGCATTGTTCCCTTTCGGAACCACGAGCCTTCTAGCGAGTTGCTCCGGTTTGTGAGGGTTGTGTGTCCAAACTTTTGTCAAATAGAACATTTTTTACCACATCATCTTCGTGGCATGACATTACATCAAGCATGGTTCCATGTTTTTGATCATTTTTTAATTTTTTGTAATTAAAAAGCCATGGCACTCCATGCATGTAGTGTCCATGCCGTGAGACCAATATGTTTGAAAAATCCTTCTAATTTCCTGCACATGGAATTAACTCGCACACAAGTACACAAATACGATTTTTCAAACCATTAAGGTTACGGTCATTAAATGGCTAGAAAATCACTTAAATGTCTTCAAAAGGTTAAATGACCCCTGAAATTTTCCAAATTTTCACATGACAATTGCATTAGTGCATGTTACATGATTAAAAAAATTTGAAGGCCGTAAGAGGAAGCTATCTCTCGTTCGTCATCAAACATGCATTGTTCCCTCTCGGAACCACGAGCCTTCTAGTGAGTTTCTCCGGTTTGTGCGGGCTGTGTGTCCAAACTTTCGTCAAACAGGACAATTTTTTTACCACATCATCTTGGTGGACATTACATCAAGCAAGGTTTCATGTTTTCCTGATCATTTTTTAATTTTATTTTAAAATTAAAATTCCATGGCACTCCATGCATGTGTCCATGCCATGAGACCAATATGTTTGAAAATTCCTTTTAATTTGCTACATATGGAATTAACTCGCACACAAGTACACAAATATGATTTTTCAAACCATTATGGTTAGCCGTTGCATGTAGATGTAGTTAAAATTTGAATTACTGTCATTAAATGGCTAGAGAATCACTTAAATGTCTTCAAAAGGTCAACTGACCCCTGAAATTTTCCAAATTTTCACATGAAAGTTGTATTAGTGTGTGTTACACGTAGAAAAATTTTGAAGGCCGTAAGAGGATGTTATCTCTCGTTCGTCATCAAACATGCATTGTTCCCTCTCGGAACCACGAGTGAGTTGCTCCGGTTTGTGAGGGGTGTGTGTCCAAAATTTAGTCAAACATGCCAAATTTTTTACGACATCATCTAAGTTGCATGACATTACATCCACCAAGGTTTCACGTGTTTCTTTTTTTTATTTTTTTTGGAATTTAAATGCCATTGCACTCCATGCTTAATTGTGTCATAGCCATCAGACCAATATGTTTGAAAAATCATTCCAATTTACTGCACATGGAATTAAATCACACACAAGTACACAAAATATGACTTTCCAACCCGTTAAGGTTAGCTGTTGCATGTACATGTAGTTCAAAATTCAATTACGGTCATTAAGGCTAGAAAATCACTTAAATGTCTTAAAAGGTCAAATGACCCCTGAAATGATCCAAAATTTGACATGACAGTTGTATTAGTACTAAAAAAATCTCGTACATTTAAAAACCATCAGTTGCCACTTTACTCCAAATTCGTCTTTCACAGCTAATAAAAAATATCTACATAATCAAACACAGTTGTTTTGTAGGAATCGTTTGCGTTGAAAATTTCTGGGTCTATTTAAGTCTTCCTCCTTAAGCTTTGCCGACTCATCTATTCTTGTGCCGGAAACCCCCCACTCCACAAATCCCGATCCCTATTCCCGCACCCCCTTCTTGCAAAGATGACATCGTGGAAATGCTTCGTGAAGGCCCGTACGATGGCCGCGTCCCCCCCCCAGAGCGTCGCCGCCTACACCGAGAGCGCAGCCGCCTACGCCGAGAGTGCCCCCGAATCCGCATTGAGCGCAGCCGCTTCCGCCGAGAGGGCGTCTGCGGCAGCCGACAGGGCAACTCCAGCAGCCGAGATGGCTGCAGCTACTGCTGCGACGGCGGCTGCAAGCGCCGAGAGCGCTCGAGCTATCATCCGTGCCGCCAATGTCGCCCTGGTCTGGGTCGAGGCTATCCACGCCAATGTATTCCAGGCTACCTCGGAATCCAGCATGCAACACACGTCCGAAAAGGCGGCGGCGGCCATGGAGCACCTGATTCCTCATGAGGTCGTCGAGCGGGAGCAGGAGATGCATGAGGCGGCGGAGATCGAGGAGCGCCGGGAGGAGGAGTTGCGCGTGTGTCGTGGAAATATCACGTCAGATGTCCTCGTGTAAGGACTTAGTCGTGGATCCATCACGACGGGTTAGTTTAAAGGGGTTAAACCGGACAAAGGACATGAGGGATTTTATACTAGTTCGGCCCCTTCGATGAAGGTAAAGGCCTACGTCTAGTTGTGATGGGATTATTGGGGACTCGTTAACCAGGGAGCTAAACAAGCTATGCCTGGCTATCGAGTTGTTGTTTCTTGTCCCTGAACCGTCGCCGGGTCGTCCCCTTATATATATATATGGGTTGACGCACGGCCAGTTTACAGAGTCCCGAGGCCGACTCATACAAGTGTTCGGCTCGGTCTCTCCTTTCCTTATCTTACAATACAAGTTACATGACTATGGCGGTTTACCACTATGGGCCCTAATCCGCCTTTCGGCTCCGGGCATCTAAGCTTCATATTAAAGCGCCATCGTCTGAGTCTTCGTGGGCTTCCATATAGTTGAGGGTGAACCGGCCCCTCCTGGGCGGTTTACACTCAGTAGTTATATCCCCAACATTAGGCCCTAGATTGATTTGAACCTATTCATGTCAATCTTCAATACTTAGAAAAATTCTTGTGAACATCTTCTTTCATTTCTCATAAACCGCCATGATGTCTTCTCTTTATAAACTTTGTTAAACCATCGTGACGTCATCCTCTGGACACAGCAACGGATCATCATGACGTCATCTCTGTAAAAAACGAATAAAAAGATTCCCTTCATTAAATGTCATCCTGGAAATCAAGGCGACAGCTGCGCCACTTGCCGCTTTAAACTCCTCGATTCTCGCACCTATCACTTATCCCCGTGCCCTGTTATAAATAAGCCCGACGGGCACTTGTCATTTTCTCCCCTTCCTTCTAATCTTCTTCCTCGCGACCCGAAGAACCCCTAGCGCCGCCGCCGACGTCGATCTTCGAATATGCACCGACCAAGGCCGCTGCATCACCCTGTTTGTTCCAGAGACCCTGCCGCGCTTCTCCGCCGCCGAGTGGCCCTGGTAAGTTCATTTCCTATAACCCTAGATCTTTATTAGTGTTTTCGAGTTCATCCATGTCCGTCGCCGTTCCTCAGTTCTTCCGCAACCTTCTCTTTAGTCCTTTTACTGAGGGTATATATATGCGTCTGCTAGCTTTGATTCGCGGCTAGATTCATTTTGATAGTCCTCCATCCCGCAGCTTCTTGCTGCTCCTGATAGGCTATGTCTGGATCTTCTCTGTTCCTCTTATTGCCATTGTAGGGTTCAGGAATATTTTCTTTAGTTATCCACGGTAGATCCAAAACTGTACTGTGATATTGTGAAACTTGTTTTGTAACACATAGTAGATTTCGAACCCTGGCCCTTCAGCCTACGGGCGGTTTAACCTTTGATAACCAATCCGCCATATATCATTAGCCCTCCCTTAAACCGCTAACTGAACATGAATAGCAATTTGCCGATTTAACACTGAGTAGTATGCTTAAACCGTTAATTGTAAACCGGCTTTTATTTTCCTTTCAGTTTTCCTTCCGAGAAGACCAAACAATTCTCTGCCTGCAATTGGGCTCCGTCCAAAATCACCGAGACACAAATCAATGGATATGTTACCACTGGTGCTTTAGCCTCGTAAAGGATCCTTCAGTGGCGAGTTCCAGACTCTGAGTGTCCTCCTGAACCTCAAGATGGAGAGGTGATTGCATTTATGCAAACCTAGACCGGGGTGTCGGTGTACTAGAGTAGGGGTACCCTAGTATCCCGAACTTGTGCACGGGCAGTTGCGGCCCTCCGCGGCAAGGCTTACCGGGTGACCGCCAAGGTCCTCCGTGGTTCCTTTGGAGCCATTCAAGAACAAAGTATTCAAGCCAAGGAGACAAGGCCCCAAAGAAGAGGAGCTTGCCGGAAGGCCACCCAAGGCACCTAGGAGACAAGGCCCGGAAAGAGGAGCTTGCCGGGAAGGCCACCCAAGGCACCTAGGAGACAAGGCCCCGGCAAGAGGAGCTTGCGGGAAGGCCCGGTGAGCGACAAGCTTCCGGACGCGACAAGACAACAACCGCGGCAAGGCGCTTGCCGCGGCAGACCACCACTCTGTACCTGCGCTCCAGCACATCCACTAACGTGTTGCCCTGGGACCTTTCCAGGCGCGCGTGGCAAGAGGCCGTGCGGCCAGCGGAGCGCGGTGGCAAGCGGCGCTGACAAGATTGCCATCGTGGCAAGCGGTGGCGCCCCTGACGGTCCCTTTCTCGATCGTTAGGGCGGACGAGACAGGCATTTAATGCCTTTGTCCCCTGTCGTCAGGGTTAGGTATGAAACACTGTACACTGTATAGGTAGCTGTACCAACCACTCCTTTTCCACTTTTACCCTTGTCTACGTTGCCACCTGTCGGAGACCCCTTTAGCATATAAAAGGAGGCCCATGCGCAACGTAGAGAGGGGGAGGAGGAAAAAGGGGTTCGAAAGGTTCGAAGCCAGAGAATACTCACGCTCGGTCTCGTTAGCAGCTGGTGTGTACCGTAGCACTCAGCGCTCCTGAGCAAGAACTCAATACACTCAGACATGCAGCAGTAGGAGTGTTATCTCTCCGAAGAGCTCCGAAGCTGGGTAAACCGCTCGTGTGCTTCGCCTCGATCTGCTCTTCGTGCGACCTCCGCCCCCCGCCGAACCGAAAGGGGCTCGGTCCGCCGGTCCCATAGGTGTTCGTGGGCCAGATCAGCCTCCCCGCCAAGCGTCGCTCAAGGGAAGTCTAGCCTTACCGGGAAGCAAACGACAGAAAAGCTAAGTTGCTAAAGTTTGAGCAATCAGTTTTTAAATTTTTTAAGTTATCTTCCTCGAGCGAATCGTACTTTGTATGGAAAACCTGTGCTGGAGGAACCAACTCGTAGCTAGTTGCGCCCTTACTTTGTTTTGAGTCCGCTCAACAACTTAAGTGAGCTGCGACTAGTTGCGACAAGGTTTCTTGTCGGTAGCAGACCGCCAGCAGATCACGACGTCTCAAGACTCAGCCATGGGGTGCCTCATACCGACAAGTTCCCTAAAAGCGTGGCGCAAAACATACAAAGGAAGGAACCAAGTAAAGGAAATAACATAGCAATTGCTACCGAAATAGAGTTATATTACAAGATAGCTTGTCGCAGCTCTAATAGATTGTTCTCATAACATGACCAGCAGCGGCAAGAAAAGAGAAAGCGGGCGGCCTAATCTACGTGATCGCCTCAACCCTCTTGATTCCGCTCAACCTGTCAACGATGGGTGCGACAAGGGTCTTGAGCGATTCCACATCAGCATACGGCGGCAATGACTTGAGGACGTTGGTGAGGTTGAGGCCAGGATTGCGGAAGGCCACCTTCATCAGCACCTTTTGGAGAGCTCCCGCGCAAATCTGACGCGACTCCTCGGCCAGCTACTTTGGGATTTCTTCCCGGAGTCGCTGGAGGGCCGTCACCACGCCCTTGAAGAACAAGCTGAGCTTGGCGCTGGGTCGGAGGTGCTCATCGGAGGAATATCCAAGATCCTCCATCCCTAGTTGCGCCAGCTCCCTGTCGATGGCTGCAGCAACATCCACGAGACCCTCGGTCCAGTGCTCCACATTCTCCCTAAAGGTATTCTGGGCGGCAGCAGCACTCGCCAGCAGTGCCTCGTTGGCCTTCATCTTCTCCTTCAAGGCCACCTCCTGCTCCTTGGCGCCGGCCCAAATACCGAGTCAAGGAGTTCAGCTTCAAAACAAGATAAGCGTAGGAGTCCTTGGCGGCGCTGAGCTCCTTGCTCCTCTCGGCGAGACGGCCCTGCAGCTCGCCAAGAGTGTAGGCGTCCTTCTCGCGCTCATGCTTGAGTGCAGCAAGCTCCTCGCCGCTCTCCTTGAGATTGGCCTCCAGCTGCATCACCTTCGTCTCTAGCTCCTTCTTGGCGGCCTTGGCAGCTGCGGCATCCTTTGCTTCCTTGAGAGCCCCGCCAAATGTTTGCTCAGCGTGGCTAGATCCTCCTCATGGCTGTCAAGATTAACCTTCCTCTACGCCAACTCGCCTTCCTGCGCAGATAGCTTCTCGGCGGCAAGTCATTGTTGCTCCTCGGCTTCAGCCTTCTCGAGGAGGAAGGCTTTGCGCTCTCGGCGAAGTCGCTTCCTGCTCCTCTCTCGCCAAGGACCGGAGAGCTTCTGGTTGAGGCCCCGGAGCTCCTCCGCTTCTCGATGTCTGCTCCCGCCTTCACGACAAGCGCTTCCCGGGATTCCAGCTTGGCTTGTCGGGCGCGGTAGAGCGACAGCAGCTTCCGCAGCAGCTGCTCCTCCTCAGACTCGCCGCTGCTGCTGTTTGGTGCGTCGACCAGCGTCAGTCTAGCGGAGGCGAGCAGCTCTTCATCAAAAGTTTCTCCTTCGGCCGGCGCCCTGGAGCTCGACCCCCATGGGAGCTTGATGAAGACGCCATCGCCGGCCTTCAAATAGGCGCCGGACTGGGGCTCTTCGGAGCCCGACGCTGCCGCAGCGGCGGAGGGATCGGCGGTCGGCGTAGCGCCTGGCGCTCCTGCGGCCTCAAGGCCGTCAGTGCGATCGCCGGACCCCTCGCCAGCTTCTGCGGCGGCAGCTTTGACGGCCTCTTCACCGGCGGGCTTGTCGGTGCCAGCTTCTTCTCCGATGGCAGCGACGTCGTCAGTATTGCCGCGCGCGTGCTCCTCGCCGGCGGCCTCGGTCTCCATTGGCTCTGTGGCGGAAGGATCTGACGACCGGAAAATGAAGAAAAGTCAAGCAAATATTCAAAAAGAAAATCAGAAGAAGAAGATCACAAGGAAAATTTTCAAGCAAGAGGATTACCTGTGCTAGGGTCTGCAGTCATGGTCTCCGCCGCCAGGGGATCGCTGGTGCAGTCCCTTGCCGGAGAGCTGTCCTTTGCCGGAGAACTGCCCCTTGTCGGAGAAGTCTCCCTTGCCGGAGAACGCTCCCTTGCCGGGGAATCCTCCCTTGGCGGTGTAGTCGAAGCAGAAGGCATGTCAGGAGCGGCTTCAAGGCACTCCTGGTAAGGCTGCTCTGCTCCTACACAAATCAGCAAATGATATCAAGAAGAAAGGGCACCCATGCACGCCTAACAGCAGGAAGTAAACCATATACTTACGCTGGGGCTGCGCTGGGGCTGCTTTGAAGAAGAGTTGACGCGTCCGGCAAGGTGGTCTCGGGACGCGCCTCCCCTGTCGTGGTGGGTTCGTCCTCGATGACAATCACCGGGCCAAGCGTGCCGTGCCCTGTTTTGGACCTGCCCAACAGCGCTGCACTGCAGGTGGCCCAGGCCCGGGGCTCATGTCGGTGTACTAGAGTAGGGGTACCCTAGTATCCGAACTTGTGCACGGGCAGCTATGCCCTCCGCTGACAAGGCTTACTGGTGACCGCCAAGGTCCTCCGTGGTTCCTTTGGAGCCATTCAAGAACAAAGTATTCAAGCCAAGGAGACAAGGCCCCAGCAAGAGAAGCTTGCCGGGAAGGCCACCCAAGGCACCTAGGAGACAAGGCCCCGGCAAGAGGAGCTTGCCGAGAAGGCCACCCAAGGCACCTAGGAGACAAGGCCCCGGCAAGAGGAGCTTGCCGGGAAGGCCCGGTGAGCGACAATATACCGGACGCGACAATACAACAACCATGCAAGGCGCTTGCCGCGCAGACCACCACTCAGACCAAGCGCCCAAAGACATCCACTAACGTGTCGCCACAGGACCTTTCGGTAGCGCGTGGCAAGAGGCCGTCTTGGCCAGCGGAGCGGTGGCAAGCGGCGCCGACAAGATTGCCATCGTGGCAAGCGGTGGCGCCCACAGGTCCCTTTCTGCCTTTATTGAGGCGGCGTGAACAGGCATTTAATGCCTTTGTCCCTCGCCGTCGTGGTTAGGTATGAAACACTGCATAAGTAGTCAGATCAACCACTCCTTTTCCATTTTTACCCTTGTCTACGTTGCCACCTGTCGGAGACCCCTTTAGCATATAAAAGGAGGCCCATGCGCAACTTGGGGGGGGGGGGGGGGGTTAGAGGGAGAGAGAGGCTCGAAAAGGTTCGAAAGGTTCGAAGCCAGAGAATACTCACGCTTGGTCTCGTTAGCAGCTGGTGTGTACCGTAGCACTCAGCGCTCTGAGCAAGAACTCAATACACTCGGACATGCAGCAGAGGGAGTGTTATCTCTCAAGAGCTCGAAGCTGGGTAAACCGCTTCGTGCTTCGCCTCGATCTGCTCTTCGTGCGACCTCCGCCGAACCGAAAGGGGCTCGGTCCGCCGGTCCCATAGGTGTTCGTGGGCCAGATCAGCCTCCCCGACACGGGGATTCAGCCCACCCGGATCAAAATTCTTCCGGGTTGTTCTTGCGAGCTTTCAACTCCATCCACAAGATATTGGACCGAATTCCGTGTCCAATATATGCAAATTTCAAGTTTTCTGTGAAGTGTACCTGCAAGAAGAACCATCTGTGGAGCTGTTCCGGGACTTTTTCCATCTAAACCGCCGTACGGAGTTCTCAGATGGTCCTAACACAGAACTTGGTGGGGTATCAATCCAGAAGAGGAAAGAAGTTGACTTTCCTCATGCAAAACACCACAGCCACCCCAAAGATTGGAACCAAACTTGGTTTTATTGCCGGAATACCGCCCCTACTGGAGAAAATCCCTTGCCGGGTTATCGCCCTGAACGGCTTAGCAATGGCCACCCGTTGCCTCAATGCTTAACTGCTCAAGAGTGGAAGTTTTATGCACCTCAACTCGCCAAGCTCCGGGCTCTAATGGCCAACGGTTTGACTGGAATTGATCTTGTCCGCTGCTAGGTTTCTTGGGGCATTCTGCCTTTAAGCCGCCGCCCCGGTTTGATGCATGAATACTCCGGAGATGTTAAAGATCCTCAGCGATTTCATGAAATAGTAATGACAGACCTTGAAGTTACTGAAGCTGTGAGGAAGATGCTTGATGAACCGATAGCCGCCTGCAGCCAGACTGGATTGCCCCCTTTTTGCGCCACCAACAAACCGCCAGTGGTAATCTTAACTTAATGATCACTGATTCGCCTGCGCTTTAATAATGTGCTAATGCTCCTTCCCTTTAATTTTTGCAGGCCAACAGCTCTTTCTGGAAATGGACTAAACCGGCTAGGGCTCGTGCAAAGACCAAAGTCATCAAGAAAGTGGGCAAGAAGAAAACCACCGAATCTTCTGATCCGCCGGAAGATGTTGACGAATCAGATCCAAAGGTAGAACTTGATTCACTTGGTTCCTTTTTTATACACCTTATTGACAATAACTATTCCCAGGATGATGCGGCAGCCAGTCATGCCGACCATGTTGAGGTAATCTCTCTTTCCTCCGATTCAGATCTTGTGCAGGTTCAAAGATTCCGCCGTACCGTTCGGAAAGTGAAATACTCTCACCCTCTTGCTTATCTGGATCCAAAATTTTCTTTGAAGACACAGCAAGTTGAAGAACGTCGTACAACCCGGCATAGTGGCCAGCAGATCACCTCTTTCGGTTTACCGGATATACCAAACCGGAAACGTCGCCCAGAGGTTACTTGTTCTCCCGAAAAACTTTATCCTTTGAAGGGTTTCTTCAGAGACCCACTTAATCCGTCTGATCCAAATTACCAGGCGTCTTCCAATTCGTCTGGCGGTTCATCAACCACTCAGTTGCCTCCCCTTAAAACCGTCCCTGGGTAAGTATATTACTCGTCATGTTTTTCCTTCACAGTTCGATTCACCGTACTAATCTTTGTTGTGATGTCACAGTGCCAAAGCTCGCCTGAGTAAGAAGGCTAAAACCAGTACTCCCATTGGTGAAGTAGAACCGGAGAGGGTTGATGAGGACACCGGTAGAAATACCGATGTTATGGTTGATTCCATCCCGCAAGGCAAGAACACTGAAGCTAATCAGCCGGAGGCTGATCCGGCAACCCATATTGATCCGTCGAGCCCACGTACTACTCCTCCACCAAGTCCGGCTGCTGATCCGCCAAGCCCGGCTGCTAACCCGCCAAGTCCAGCCAGGGGTGCTAGTAATCCGCCAAGCCCACCAAGAAATGATGATGATGATGTTGTAATTACTGGCACGGCTCACACCAGTCCTGGTAATCCGGTTATCTTGGCCAAACATACCGCTAAGGAGGAATTCGCTGCTATGGGCAAGGGGAAGGGGAAGACGGATTTATCCCACTTTGTCATTCTTAGCGCTGAAGAGCTTCATTTCGGTTATTTAAACCGCTTGTACACCAGCCGTGACTTGGAAGCCGGTTTGGTAAACCTAATGAAGGAGCGTTATGAGGTATGAATACTTTGAAACTTGTTCTATCCTGTATTTTTTCCATTGTAGCCCCCAAGGGCCGGTTTATCTCCTGAAGATAAGTCGGGACTTTGATATAAAGAACACTTCAACGTAGTAGCTCCCAAGGGACGGTTTGTCTTCTTGAAGACAAACCGGGACTGTCGATCCCTGTTAATAGCCTTTCCTTTATGACTGATTAAATGTACATTAGCCCCCAAGTGCCAAGCTTAATACCTGGATTGAGCCTTGGGACTTTGAAAGATATTTACTTTAAAAGCAATCCTCATTAGCCCCCAAGTGCCAAGTGTTTAATTGATTATGCGCTTGGGAATTTAAGAAATCTGTAACTATTGTATCATCTGACTTTGCAGGATGAAATGAAGACCAAAGAGTCCCAAACCGCCGATCTTCAAGAAATCATCAAGCTACAGCAAGAAGAAACCTCTAAAGCCAAAGAAGGGCTCAAGGATGCTTTGGCAACCATGGAACAACTTAAAGAGGGCTTCAAAACAGAGCGCACCAACTGGGAGACTGAAAGGGCTGCATTATTGAAGCGGGCAGAAGATGCTGAAGCAGCCCTTAAACCGGTGGAAGAAGAGCTGACGGGTCTGAAGCATCAAGTGAATTCCATGACGGCTGCCGTGTTTGGTAAGTACCTTGAAACACGTGCTCTGTAGTACTATCAACTCCGCCGGTTTAACTTGAATTTCTTAAACCGTCGCAGGCCATCGCATTGCTCATCTTGGAACAGATATGCGGATGAAATTGAAGGCGGCTTATACACTGGTTGAACAACTGTATAACGATGCACAACGGGTTATCTCTGCAATTTCTTACAACAAACCGGCACCAACATTGATCAAGGACACATTAGCAAGATTATCCATGACACCGGCTCAGATAGAGGAGGTGAAGCGGTCTGCTGCCGTGGTGGCGCTTTTATCGCATCGACCCGGCCAAAGCATGGATATCTGACTTGGATCCAGTTGACATCACCAAGGGATTTCCAGATGAATAGGCAGACGGATCAGCATTTGACAATGAAACACTCAAAGCTCTGACAAAGGAGATGCGTCCATTAGCCAGTCAACTGGCTGCAGAGGCTAACCTGACTAATCATCGGTCTTTTTATGATGAAGAGAACCATCGAGTTGACACGACTTTGACAAAGACACAAAATCTTATCCCGCCAATTCGTAAGCACACTTACGCCCCTGATGTTGACCCGTCCGATCTGATAAGTGAAGAAGCTGTCTTTCAGGCTCTGACCTGGATTGACTGGACCACTCTTGAATTCCAGCCTCTGGGTGGAGAGGAGGAGGTTGAACCGGCGCTGGAAGACCCTTCCACTTCACGTTGTCCAGGCAACGAGTCTTAATTCGGCATTTGTGTTTCTGCGACAAACTTTTGTTGTGCACGAACAATCAGCTTTTTGGGCCACAAAGTGCCTTGTAATAGGATAGTTAAAACTCTTTGATTTGTTGTGCTGATGCACAACCTGTGTTAAACTGCCATAATACATGCAATGTTTGCTTATGCTTTGATAACGCGACTCTCAAGCCTGCATAGAAAAAGCTTGTCCTGGCGGTTTACCTTAAGAAATATGAAATAACTCATACCTGTGATGTGATATCACTTTAGTTGTTTTACCAACTTTGATTGTAATAAGGGTGAAGACCCAAATCTTGAATTTTGTATAACCTCCACCATGTATTGATGGCGTATAATAAGTCATGCCGGGTTACGATGAACACCAGAGGATCAAAAACTGGCGATGAGGAGTCAAAGCCAGGCCGGGTTAATAAACTCCGGTTTGATGATAAGGTCCGTCAACTTGTATTTGAAAACCAAGCCGGGTTAACAAACAACGGGTTAACATGATGACTGAAAAGCCATACCAGATCAAAGATACCGGTTAACACAGAAGTCATCAAAAGAAAAATAATGACAAATGCAAATAAAACCGTGTAGTCGAGGATTTTCGAGGGCTGCCAGGCCCAAATTCGAGGCTTTTCATGGGCTGCCAGGCCGCTGGTTAAACCATTTGACAAAGCCTTTTAAGATGGGCCTCCAACTAACTAATCACCGCTTTTAACTTTGACAAGTTCAGGGTCTCAATGAGAGTAATCACAAACGCTCAGAGGGTCATGCCGTGATTACCCGGATAGGAGTGGCTTACTTGATGAAGGCAGGTTAACCCGGGGTTTTAGGTAAATATACCAGGCTTCCAAGCCGTGGGTCGATACCCAGCTACAAGGGTCCTTTCAAACTCTTTGTTACTTTACACAAAGAGCCCCAAAGTAATGTGATGAGCTGTGCTCATTGGGTGTTTATGTTTGAGCTGTGCATAGCATCCAGACTCTCTTTGGCCCCTTGGGTGTGAAGCTCCCAAGCTGTATTGTGGCATGATAGCCGGTTTAACAGGTAGTACTCCGCTTTGTCAGCTGAAGCCCCCATGTAACTCAAAGGATTTTTGAGAAATAAACAGCAGAGGCCCTGCTTATAGCAAGGATGCTAGTTTGTTTTATTGATCATAATATATACATTGTCGAAATATGTACATAAGAAAAGCCTATGGCTCAAGTGTAGTAAGGCCGTAGGAGAGCTATGTTCCACGGCCGCCGGGTCTCCTCCTCAGAGCTGCGTGAGTTGTCTCGAACGTCAATGAGGTAGTATGATCCGTTGTGCAGATTTTTGCTGACCACAAAGGGCCCTTCCCAAGGTGGGGATAACTTGTGCATGTCGGTCTGATCCTGGATGAGCCGGAGCACCAAGTCGCCTTCTTGAAAGGTTCTTGTCCTAACCCGGCGGTTGTGATAACGCCGCGGGTCTTGCTGATAAACCGCCGAACGGGCTAAAGCCATATCATGTTTCTCATCTAACAGGTCCAACGCCTCCTGGCGTGCTTGCTCATTGTCTGCTTCGACATAATTAGCAACCCGGGGCGAATCATGACGAATATCACTTGGGAGAACCGCCTCTGCCCCGTACACCATGAAGAAAGGTGTGTAACCCGTCGATCTGTTGGGGGTGTTGTTGATGCTCCGTAACACAGAAGGCAATTCTTCCACCCAACAACCCGGCGTCCGCTTTAAAGGGACCATAAGCCGGGGTTTAATACCCTTCAAGATTTCTTGATTAGCTCTCTCCGCTTGACCGTTTTTCTGGGGGTGCGCCACGGATGCCAAGTCAAGCCGGATGTGTTCTCTCTGACAAAAATATTCCATCTGACCTTTAGAAAGGTTTGTGCCATTATCCGTGATGATGATGTGTGGAAAGCCAAAGCGGAAGATAATCTTTTTGAGAAATTGAACCGCCGTAGCCGCATCACACTTGCTGACAGGCTCCACTTCAACCCACTTGGTGAACTTGTCAACCGCCACCAGCAAGTGGGTCTTCTTATCCTTGGAGCGCTTAAAGGGTCCCACCATGTCAAGCCCCCAAGTGGCAAATGGCCAAGTGATGGGAATCATCCTTAATTCTTGAGCCGGAACATGAGCTCTGCGTGAAAACTTTTGACAAGCATCACATCGCTTTACCAGATCCTCCGCTTTAGCATGAGCTGTCAACCAGTAGAAACCATGACGAAAAGCTTTTGCAACCAGGGACTTTGAACCGGCATGATGACCATAGTCCCCTTCATGAATTTCCCGTAGGATCTCTTGGCCTTCTTCCAGAGAAACACAACGCTGAAATACGCCTGACACGCTGCAGCGGTGTAATTCGCCATTGTGAATAACCATGGACTTGGATCACCGGACTATCTGCCGGGCCGGGACTTCATCATCTGGTAACTCGCCCCGGTTCATATACGCCATATATGGAACCGTCCAATCCGGCACAACGTGTAAAGCAGCCACCAATTGAGCTTCCGGATCAGGAACAGCCAAATCCTCCACTGTAGGCAACTTAACAGACGGGTTATGCAAGATATCTAAAAAGGTATTGGGAGGTACCGGTTTACGCTGAGATCCAAGCCGGCTTAAAGCGTCTGCTTCTTCGTTTTTGCGCCGATCAATATGCTCAACCCGATACCCTTTGAAGTAACCCGCCACAATATCCACCTCACGTTTGTAAGCTGCCATGAGTGGATCCTTAAAATCCCAAGTGCCAGAAACTTGCAGAGCCACCAGATCAGAGTCTCCAAAGCATCGTACCCGGCTTAAATTCATCTCCTTGGCCACTCGGAGCCCATGGAGCAGAGCCTCGTACTCAGCTGCATTGTTAGTATAGGGGAACATTAAACGGAGGACATAACGAATTTTATCACCTCGAGGGGAAGTAAGAACAACTCCAGCCCCCGAGCCCTCCAATTGCCTGGATCCATCGAAGTGAATAGTCTAGTATGTATTATCCGGTTTGTCCTCTGGCGCTTGTAACTCGGTCCAGTAATTGATGAAGTCCACAAGTGCCTGAGATTTTATGGTTGTTCGAGGCACATACTTCAAACCATGTGGACCAAGTTCAATTGCCCACTTTGCAACCCGGCCAGTTGCTTCCCTGTTCTGAATTATATCACCCAACAGAGCTGAACTGACAACTGTAATGGCATGACATTGAAAGTATTGTTTGAGCTTCCGACTTGCCATAAAAACCCCATATACCAACTTCTGCCAATGTGGATATCGCTGTTTTGACTCGATAAGCACCTCACTGATATAGTAAACCGGTCGTTGAACCGGGTACTCCTTACCAGCCTCCTTGCGTTCCACCACAATTGCCACACTGACAGCACGGGCATTAGCAGCCACGTACAACAACAAGGGCTCCTTTTCAACCGGAGCAGCGAGGACCGGCGGTTCAGCCAACTGCTGCTTCAAGTCTTCAAACGCCGCATTAGCCGCATCACTCCAGACGAAGGTGTCTGTTTTCTTCAACATCTGATATAGAGGGATCGCCTTCTCTCCCAAACGGCTGATAAACCGGCTTAGGGCTGCAATTCGACCTGCCAGACGCTGAACATCATTGATGCACGCCGGTTGAGCCAAAGATGTAATCGCTTTGATCTTCTCCGGATTAGCCTCAATGCCTCTGTTGGACACCAGAAAGCCTAGAAGCTTGCCTGCCGGAATACCAAAGACACACTTGTCCAGATTGAGCATCATCTTGTAAACCCGCAGATTGTCAAAGGTCTCCTTGAGATCATCTATCAATGTCTCCTTCTTCCTGGATTTTACCACAATGTCATCAACATAAGCATGAACATTGCGCCCAATCTGAGTGTGAAGACAATTCTGCACACAACGTTGATAAGTTGCCTGGGCACTCTTGAGCCCAAAGGGCATAGAAACATAGCAGAAGGCTCCAAAGGGGGTGATGAAGGCGGTCTTCTCCTGGTCCTTAACTGCCATTTTGATCTGATGATAACCTGAATAAGCGTCCATGAAACTTAAACACTCACAACCTGCCGTTGCATCACTGATATGATCAATACGCGGGAGAGCAAAAGGATCGGCCGGACAAGCCTTGTTCAAATCTGTGTAATCCACACACATGCGCCAAGTGTCGTTTTTCTTAAGAACAAGCACCGGATTAGTCAACCACTCAAGGTGAAATACTTCAACAATAAACCCAGCAGCCAACAGCCGGGCTACCTCTTCACCTATTGCCTTGCGTCTTTCCTCGTTAAAGCAACGAAGAAATTGCTTGACCGGTTTAAACTTGGGATCAATATTGAGAGTGTGCTCAGCGAGTTCCCTTGGTACACCTGGCATGTCAGAAGGCTTCCATGCAAATATGTCCTGTCGGATCAACATTATCTTTGTAGAACTTCAACTCCTCTGTAGCACAAACCGACTCAGCATAGGCCGCATTACCTTCCTCGCAATCCAAAGCGATTTTACGACTTCCGTGAACCGTAATGGTCCCTTTGTGACCCGGCATCTTGAGCTGCAAGTAAATATAACAAGGCCTTGCCATGAACTTTGCATAAGCCGGTCGCCCAAACAGTGCGTGGTACGGGCTCCGGATCCTTACTACCTCAAAGGTCAATGTCTCAGATCGAGAGTCATGTTCATCACCAAACACAACTTCCAAAGCGATTTTACCAACAGGATATGCTGATTTGCCAGGTACCACACCATGAAAAACAGTATTGGACGGTTTAAGACTCTTGTCTGTCAACCCCATGCGACGGAAGGTCTCATAGTACAGAATGTTAATACTGCTCCCTCCATCCATAAGTACCTTGGTGAACTTATAACCTCCCACCTGAGGTGCCACCACCAAAGCCAGGTGACCCGGATTGTCAACCCGGGGCGGATGATCCTCTCTGCTCCACACAATAGGTTGCTCGGACCACCGCAGGTAACGTGGTACTGCCGGTTCAACAGCATTAACAGCCCTCTTGTGAAGCGTCTGATTGCGCTTGCACAAACTAGTGGTGAACACATGATACTGCCCACCATTTAACTGCTTTGGGTGACTCTGGTAACCTGACTGTTGTTGATTTCCTTGATTGCTCTGCTGGCTATTACCACCTTGGTTGTTCTGGTTGCCCTGATTATTCTGGAATCCAGAGTTTGAACCGCTGCCGCCATGAAAACCTGGACCTGAACCACCCGATGGACCCTGATCATACCGGAAAAGATCAGAGTTTTTGAACTCCTTCATGATGTGACAATCTTTCCAGAGATGTGTTGCAGGAACCTCCTTGGTCCCATGCTTTGGGCGGGTTTGATTCAACAAACGCTCCAGATTCATACCGCCGCCGCGCTGGGGCGGTTTACCCTTACGACGCTGCACATTAGCGTTAGCTACAAAATCTGAATCTGCTTTACGCTTACCGTTATTCCCATGGCCTCCTTGGTTATGATGTTGTCCCTTCGCACCGCCGTTCTTCTTTCCCTTCTCCGGTTTCTCCTCATCAGAATCGGGATCCTTGGTATTATCAGAATCGGCATACTTGACCAAGGCGGCCATAAGGGTGCCCATGTTATTGCAGTGGCGCTTGAGCCGTCCCAACTTCATATTCAGTGACTTAAACCGGCAATTACGCTCCAAGGTGATGATTGCCGAGCCAGCATTAATTCGGTCCGATGAATGCAAGACTTCTGAAACCCGGCGCACCAAATGAGTTGTTGACTCATTCTCCCCTTGCACACAGGCGTCAAGATCCACAATGGACATAGGTTGTTTACATGTGTCCTTCAAATTGGCTATAAACCGGGCCTTCAACTGGTCCCATGACTCGAAGGAGTTAGGTGGTAAGTTTTTCAACCAAGTACGGGTTGTTCCCCCCAACATCATCGTGAAATACTTTGCACAAGCCACTTCATCCACGTCCAGCATCTCCATTGCCATCTCATAACTTTCCACCCACGCCTCGGGCGGTTGATCAGCGGTGTAATTTGGCACCTTACGCGGGCCCTTGAAATCCTTAGGCAATCGCACATTACGGAGATCCGGAATAAGATACGGCACTCCCCACGAACTAAAAGCAAGTCCGGTGCATCAGTCTACTGATGCTGCTGGCTGAACCGGGGCGGGTTGGTATCGACCCGTATGTTGTGCTGCTAAAGCGGCCTCCCTTCATGCTCTGCCGTTATCCACCACGTCCTGAGCGTTTACGTCACCACGCGCTGGATGAGGACCTTGAGGGACAATGCAGTGTCGCGCACTGCTGGACACTTCCGGTTCATCTATATGCCTGCTATAGCTTTTGCTCGGTCGTGGAGTTGAGTGAACCCTATCTCGGCTATACGAGTAAGCTCGCTGCTGTGTCAAAGCTGTTTGAAGAAGATCCCTGGCCCGCCATGTCTCAACCGCTGCCGGCGATTCACCTTCTATCGGAATAGCAGCCAACCGGGATGTTGCTGCTATCATATTGTCCAACGGGGTAGAGAAGTGACCCGGCGGTGGTGTGGTATACCGCGGCGGGTTGTCCGTACGCTGAGGTGGACCCATCACCTGAGGTTGATCCAGCGCTCCGGTCCTTGGTATCAGGGTCTGGTTTACTGCCGCCGGGTTGCTAGTCCCTGATCCTGGCGTATCAAAGAGATTCATCGCATTGTAATTCGCCGGCAAGCGAGACTGATGTCTCCTCCGGAAAACTTGATTTGAAGCGTTCTGATCCATCAAAAGTTGATAATTCTTGGCTTGAATCCTCTGTGCCTGGGCATCTAATGCGGCCCTTTCCTCAGCCATCCTGGTTTCCTCAGCCGCTAAGTCCTCCTTGGTTTGTGTTATCTGATCTTTTAGACTTGCAATGTCCGCATTGTGCTGATCCTGCATCGCCAGTGTAACTGCCGTGGTCAACAAGGTCGCCCAGGCATCCATCAAACCGGAGAGAACTTGAGCCGGCCGGCGCGCGGAGCCTCCTACCCCTGCTACCGGTCCAGACGCCGCCGCAGTAGAGTTTTGCAAGGTTGGCTGTGTTCCGGCCATGAAGATTCCAACGTGGTTCGGCGGTTCAAAAAATTCCGGAATACTAGTGCCATCGGAATACCCTTCAAACACGCCATCCTGAACTTTGTACAGGGATTCGGTTTCACCAGCGGATGATTCTCCGTTGGAATAAGCGACCATCTCACCCTCAGACACCGGTTCAGATCCGATCCCGTGGACACATCCCACAAACGCACGCTTCATGGTAGGCTGAACCCGGCCGGGACTTGCACGCTGGGCCGTTTCGACGAAGTCGCTGCAGGTGTCCGGCTCAGGGCCCGGTTCACCGATCTTGCCGATGAAGACATGAATTCCGCCGAAGGGGACCCGGTACCCGTAGTCGATTGAGCCGGCCTCGGGGCCCCAGCCTGCATCGTCGATGTAGAGCTTGCCACGACGACTCTTGGTCATCCGGCCCACAGCGTATCCTTTGAGTCCTTCAAAGCTGCCCTTCAAGAACTCGAAACCATCGTGCGATAGCCCCACAGTGGGCGCCAACTGTCGTGGAAATATCACGTCAGATGTCCTCGTGTAAGGACTTAGTCGTGGAGCCATCGCAACGGGTTAGCTTAAAGGGGTTAAACCGGACAAAGGACACAAGGGATTTTATACTAGTTCGGCCCCTTCGATGAAGGTAAAGGCCTACGTCTAGTTGTCATGGGATTATTGGGGACTCATTAACTAGGGAGCTAAACAAGCTATGCCTGGCTATCGAGTTGTTGTTTCTTGTCCCTGAACCGTCGTCGGGTCGTCCCCTTATATACACGGGTTGACGCCCGACCGGTTTACAGAGTCCCGAGGCCAACTCATACAAGTGTTCGAATCGGTCTCTCATTTCCTTATCTTACAATACAAGTTACATGACTATGGCAGTTTACCACTATCGGCCCTAATCCGCCTTTGGGCTCCGGGCCTCTAAGCTTCATATTAAAGCGCCATCGTCTGAGTCTTCGTGGGCTTCCGTATAGTTGAGGGTGAACCGGCCCCTCCTGGGCGGTTTACACTCAGTAGTTATATCCCCAACAGCGTGGCCCAGGTCGAGGTAGAGAAGATTCTGTCCATCGAGGAATCGGTGGTGGAGTACCAACGTGAGCTCTAGCGATGGAGTACTACAACCTTGAGGGCGGCGCCAAGGATGAGGATGAGGACGCGGTCGACTTCAGCAGGGGGACATCGAGTCCACCAACGGCGGCATGCCACCAGGACAAGTCATCGACGTCTCATCTCACACCGGCGATGCATAGGGCGGCGCGGCGGTGGATTTGTTAAAATTATTCGTACTTAGGCTTTGTTTTTAATGCTGGTCTTTTGTTAGAGCAATGTTTAGGTGAACTGGCTCTGTTTCATTAGTAAAATTTCTCGATTCAGTAAGTCTGGTCTGTGGTACGCTCTTTTGTGTGCCCAAATTAGCAAGCAATGTTAAATTATGCAATGACGTAACCGGGGAAATTTCCACCAAAGTTTGAATTATCAAACTCATCCCATGCGCGTTAAGCAGAAGAATCGTTTACGATGCACACTATCTTTCAAAGTGAATTGTGTCCGGCGGCACCGCGCGCAAAGTTTCACTCCACATTTCGAAATTTTTGGCCTACCGCCGAAATATCTACCCTCCCCCCCTCCCCATCCCCTTTTCCCCCGAACCACAAGTCATGTTTCCCCCTTCCTTCCTTCCTTCCTAAGCTATAGTTGCTTCCTCGCTTGCTTCCTCGCTCCCGCCGTCTTGCATCCTACCGTCGGGGTCGCCATGGTCTTCTTCAAAGACCTCTCCAGCGGTTCCTCCGACGACGATGACTCCTTCACTTCCTGGGTATGCCTCTCTTCTCTCTCTCAGGCTAAGACTTGGAATGAAGGATTTTTACCCGGCGGTCGATTTGAGTCATCTCTTCCTCTTGTAGTTCCCTAGGACCATCAGTTGCAACGAATGGAGCGGGGTGGCTAAAGATATGTCTGCTCATTGTCACCATCAATCTCCATGTGTGAAGCTAGTTGCGTTTGAATCTATGGACAGTGGAGGAAGTTTCTGGCATGTGCAGAGAAGGTTAGACCCTCTATCATTGTTACAAATCATTTGTTAGATGTGATTCAAACGATGTCACAGTCCCAACCCATTCATACCATACCTTCAACCAAACGCATCCTAAGAGAGTGTCACAGTTTGTACCTAGTATCTAAAAATGTTGCCATCTCATCAGGGGTGCCATTAGAAAATTATTTGGCACCGCTTCAGCATTTTGTGGAGCCAACTTGTCCACACATCGGAGAAGCCAAGCAGTAAAATACTAAATCTTTATGGCACGAAGGAACTGGGCGTCGGAGCAACTAGGTGCTCCGGACTTCGGGTCCCTTGTTTTTTTTTCGCTGCATCGGCTCTCCACTATAGGGCACCGGTACGAGATGTAGCAACAGTTGTCTTTACACCAGTTTTGGCATACATAGTGGACGGCCTTAGTGCTATTAGTTCTATGTTACTAAATTTGTGCATGTACACACCTGTTAGTATCAATTTGTTGTCATCCAAACACTGTTGCTATGTTGTTGCAGTTAAATTTACCTTCCTCTTAAAATGTTCAATTTGTTATTTATAGTACATGAGTAAGAACTTGTAGTGTTGTTGTAGTTAATTATAACTTTTGATGTTCCAGAATTTGGTTGTTGTCTCAGTACCAAATAATTCATTTGCACATTGATCTTTTTGAGAAGATATGTCATAATTAACCTGTTTTCAGTTTTTCAAAATAATTATTGGTCATTTTCTATGTTGCTATAAACCCATTTTCCCTACAATTGTTACTAATCTAGTTTTAAATATTATAGGATGAACGGAAGTGTTCTTACTTTGAGTGGGTTGATCAAGAGTGGCCACAGTCTTTGAAGATATGCCTAGCAAAGCTCTGGAGCATGTATCAGGAAGAGAATAGAGGTAGGCTTAGAGAAAGTGTTGTCAACGCTCAAGAATATTTGAAGATGCGTGATAAAAAGAGGAAGGTGGAGAATGAGCTCAGATTTTTTAAATTATACTTTGCTAAGATGGTGTTGGCGAAGGAGGATGCACTTTCCCAGCTGGCCAGTGCCAAGTAGGTACTTACTGAATTGAAAGCTGAGGTGGGTAAGGCGATCCTGGATGATCTTGATTAGGGAAATGAATACATTGTTCTAATATTGTTCTTACAAAGTTGATCTATCTATATGCTATAATGTGTTGTTTTCCGGTAGCTATCATACTGTGATGTTAAAATATGTCTATGTGCCTGATATGAAATTGGCAAATAGTTGTTCGATATAAAATGTGAATTTGCGTAATACTGGAATTATTAATTGTAAACTAATAAACCTGCTAAATGGGTCATGCAACTTTGCAAACGGTTCTAGAACTAAAAGCGCTTGTGATGGATAGCCTAATGCCACACAGTTTTCTTCATCAAATCGTGTGTGATGTAGTTGATAAAAGCAAACGATTAATCAACGCGGAGCATGTGTGATAGTTACACCTATCACACACGATCCTATACATAAACCTGTGTTGGATGTACATACGAACAGAAACGTTTTCCTTGGATTGACTGTGTGGGATGTACATACGAACGGAAACGTTTTCCCTGGATTGGCTGTGTGGAAAGTACATACGAATGGAAACGTTTCCCCTAGATTAACTGTGTGTGATGTACATAAGAACGGAAACGTACTCCTTGGATTGACTGTGTGTGTTATACATGCGAACGGAAATGTTTTTCTGGGATTCACCGTGTGGGATGTACATACGAGCGGAAACAATTAGGTTTCGATGCCTCATCCGATCGCACACGAGCTCATTTTGCCCCAGCCTATGTGCCAGGAGGGCCTATCCCTGACGGTTTCTGGGTCATGTGGGAAGGACCCCCCTACGCCCACACTCACTTGGCGACAGTTCCAAATGCCATCGCGGAAAGGGGTTAACAACCGTTTGTATAGCACCGACGCGTACCATTGTGTATTCCCATTTATCTTGTACCCTTTGTAAGTCAATACAGTCGAAGATGGTCCCCTGGCCAACGAGTATAGATCATCAGAAACAGTGTTGTCACCCATGGGATGTGTTTGCAACCAACTACTGTAAGTCCTGATGTGTTCACTTGTAATCTAGTCGTCACACTGCTCTAGGTGTTTGGAGTGCAAAATATTCTTGTGTTCATTGACATACGGGGTCACCAAGGTAGAATTTTGTAGAAGTGTGTACTGTGCTTGAGACCAAGAATGCCCGTCCCTACATATTATTGAGTCCCCTCCTAGCGTGCCTTATCCAGTCAGTCTCCCCTCATACCGCGATTGAGGGAGACCAATCTTCTTAAGTTCAGGAATGAAGTCAACACAAAACCCAATGACCTCCTATGTTTGATGGCCCGTGGACATGCTTCCTTCTAGCCTAGCACGTTTATGAACATATTTCTTTAAGACTCCCATAGACCTCTCAAAGGGGAACATATTGTGTAGAAATACAGGGCCCAGAATGGCAATCTCGTCGACTAGATGAACTAGGACGTGTGTCATGATATTGAATAAGGATGGTGGGAACACCAGCTCAAAACTAACAAGACATTGCGCCAGATCACTCCTTAACCTTGGTAGGATTTCTGGATCGATCACCTTCTGAGAGATTGCATTGAGGAATGCACATAGCTTCACAATGGCTAATCTAATGTTTTCCGTTAGAAGCCCCCTCAATGCAACCGGAAGAAGTTGCATCATAATCACGTGGCAGTCATAAGACTTTAGGTTTTGAAACTTTATATCTGCCATATTTATTATTCCCTTTATATTCGACGAGAAGCCAGATGGGACCTTCATACAAAGCAGGCATTCAAAGAAGATTTCCTTCTCTTTTTTTGGTAATGTTGGGGAACGTAGTAATAATTCAAACAATTCCTACATGTCACCAAGATCAATCTAGGAGATGCTAGCAACGAGAGAGAGAGGGAGTGCATCTTCATACCCTTAAAGATCGCTAAGCGGAAGTGTTACAAGAACGCGGTTAATGGAGTCGTACTCCCGGCGATTCAAATCGCAGAAGATCCGATCTAGCGCCAAACAGACGGTGCCTCTGCATTCAACACACGTACAGCTCGGGGACGTCTCCTCCTTATTGATCCAGCAAGGGGAGGTGAGAAGTTGAGGGAGAGCTCCGGCGGCACGATGGCGTGGTGGTGGAGCTTGTGGTTCTCCTGCAGGGCTTCGCCAAGCACTACGGAGGAGGAGGAGGAGGAGGAGGTGTTGGAGGAGGGAGGGGCTGCGCCAGGGGAAGGGTTTGGCTCAGCCCTCTCTCTCCCTCACTATATATAGGGGGAAGGGGGAGGTTCAGGCGCCCTAGGGTTTCCCTAGGGGAGGGCGGTGGCCACAGGGGAAACCCTAGATGGGTTTGGGCGCCCCCACCCCTAGGAAACTTGCCCCCCAAGCTAGGAGGGGCTCCTGCCCTAGGGGAGGTGTCCCCACCTCTCCAGGTTACGTGAGATGGGGTGGGAGGGGCGCACAGCCCCTTAGTGGGATGGTGTGCCCCTTCCCCTTGGCCCATAAGGCCCCCCAACGCTTGCCGGAGCCTCCGAAACTCCTTTCAATCACACTGATCGTCACCCGGTACCCCCGGAACAATTCCGGACTCCAATACCCTTCGTCCAATATACCAATTTTTTCCTCCGGACCATTCTGGAGTTCCTCGTCACGTCTAGGATCTCATCCGGGACTCCGGACAACCTTCAGTAACCACATACTATTCCCATTACAACTCTAGCGTCACCGAACCTTAAGTGTGTAGACCCTACGGGTTCGGGAACCATGCAGACATGACCGAGATACCTCTTCGGCCAATATCCAATAGCAGGATCTGGATACCCATATTGGCTCCCATGTGTTCCATGATGATCTCATCGGATGAATCACGATGTCAGGGATTCAATCAATCCCGTATACAATTCCCTTTGTCCATCGGTATGTTAGCCCGAGATTCGATCGTCGGTATCCCTATACCTTGTTCAATCTTGTTACTATCAAATATCTTTACTCGTTCCATAACGCATGATCCCGTGGCTAACTCATTAGTCACATTGATCTCATTATGATGGTGCATTACCGAGTGGGCCCAGACATACCTCTCTTTCATACGGAGTGACAAATCCCAGTCTCGATTCGTGCCAACCCAACAGACACTTTCGGAGATACCTATAGTGCACCTTTATAGCCACCTAGTTATGTTGTGACGTTTGGTACACCCAAAGCATTCCTATGGTATCTGGGAGTTGCATAATCTCATGGTCTAAGGAAATGGTACCTAACATTAGAAAAGCTCTAGCAAACGAACTACGCGATCTTGTGCTATGCTTAGGATTGGGTCTTGTCCATCACATCATTCTCCTAATGATGTGATCCTGTTATCAACGACATCCAATGTCCATGGTCAGGAAGCCATAACCATCAATTGATCAACGAGCTAGTCAACTAGAGGCTTACTAGGGACATGTTTTGGTCTATGTATTCACACATGTATTACGATTTCCGGTTAATACAATTATAGCATGAACAATAGACAATTATCATGAACAAGGAAATATAATAATAATCATTTTATTATTGTCTCTAGGGCATATTTCCAACAGTCTCCCACTTGCACTAGAGTCAATAATCTAGTTCACATCGCCATGTGATTAACACCCATGGGTTCACTAGAGTCGATAATCTAGTTCACATCACCATGTGATTAACACTCAATGAGTTCTAGGGTTTGATCATGTTATGCTTACGAGAGAGGTTATTAGTCAACGGGTCTGAACCTTTCAGATCTGTGTGTATTTTACAAATCTCTATGTCATCTTGTAGATGTAGCTACCACACACCATTTGGAACTATTCCAAATAACTTCTCTACTATATGAATCTGGTTTACTACTCAGAGTCATCTGGATTAGTGTTAAAGTTTGCATCGGCGTAACCCTTTACAACGAACCCTTTTACCACGTCCATAATCGAGAAAAATCCTTAGTCCACTATTTACTAGGGATAACTTTGACCGCTGTCCAGTGATCCTTTCCTGGATCTCTCTTGTACCCCTTGACTGACTCATGGCAATGCACACTTCAGGTGCGGTACACAGCACAGCATACTGTAGAGCCTACGTCTAAAGCATAGGGGACGACCTTCGTCCTTTCTCTCTCTTCTGCCGTGGTCAGGTCTCGAGTCTTACTCAATACTCACACCTTATAACATAGCCCAGAACTCCTTCTTCGCCGATCTATTTTGAACTCCTTCAAAATCTTTTCAGGGTATGTATTCATTTGAAAGTATTATTAAGCATCTTTTTATCTATCCTTATAGATCTTGATGCTCAAAGTTCAAGTAGCTTAATCCAGATTTTCCATTGAAAAACACTTTTCAAACAACCCTATATGCTTTCCAGAAATTCTACATCATTTCTGATCAACAATATGTTAACATATACTCATTGGAAACTCTATAGTGCTCCCACTCACTTGTTTGGAAATACAAGTTTCTCATAAACTTTGTACAAACCCAAAATCTTTGATCATCTCATCAAAGCGTATATTTCAACTCCGAGATGCTTACTCCAGTCCTTAGAAGGATTGTTGAAGCTTTGCATACTTGTTAGCATCTTTTAGGATTGACAAAACCTTCTGGTTGTATCACATACAACCTTTCCTCAAGCATCTCGTCGAGGAAACAATGTTTTGACATCCTATCTGTAAGATTTCATAAATAATGCAGTAACTGCTAATATAATTACAACAGACTCTTAGCATCGCTACGAGTGAGAAAGTCTCATCGTAGTCAACTCCTTGAACTTGTCGGAAAACATCTTAGCGACAAGTCGAGCTTTCTTAATGGTGACACTTACCATCATTGTCTGTCTTCCTTTTAAAATCCATCTGTACCCAACAACCTTACAACCATCAAGTAGTTCTTCCAAAGTCTACACTTTGTTTCATACATGGATCCTCTCTCGGGTTTTATGGCCTCGAGCCATTTGTCGGAATCCAGGCCCACCATCGCTTCTCCATAGATTGTAGGTTCATTGTTGTCTAGCAACATGACCTCCAAGACATGATTACCATACCACTCTGAAGCAGTATGCGTCCTTGTCGACCTACGAGGTTTGGTAGTGACTTGATCCGAAGTTTCATGATCACTATCATCAGCTTCCACTTCAACTAGTGTTGGCGCCACAGGAACAACTTCTTGTGCCCTACTACACACTGGTTGAAGTGATGGTTCAATAACCTTATCAAGTCTCCACCATGCTCCCACTCAATTCTTTCGAGAGAAACTTTTCCTCGAGAAAGGACCCATTTCTAGAAACAATCACTTTTGTTTCCGGATCTGAGATAGGAGGTATACCCAAATGTTTTGGGTGTCCTATGAAGATGCATTAATCCGCTTTGGGTTCGAGCTTATCAGGCTGAAACTTTTTCACATAAGCGTCGCAGCCCCAAACTTTTAAGAAACGACAGCTTAGGTTTCTCTAAACCATAGTTCATACGGTGTCATCTCAACGGAATTACGTGGTGCCCTATTTAAAGTGAATGCGGTTGTCTCTAATGTCTAACCCATAAACGATAGTGGAATTCAATAAGAGACATCATGGTATGCACCATATCCAATAGGGTGCAGCTATGATGTTCGGACACACCATCACACTATGGTGTTCCAGGCGGTATTAGTTGTGAAATAATTTCCACAATGTCTTAATTTTTGTACCAAACTCGTAACTCAGAAATTCATCTCTATGATCATATCGTAGACATTTTATCCTCTTGTCACGATGATCTTCAACTTCACTCTGAAATTACTTGAACCTTTCAATAATTCAGACTTGTGTTTCATCAAGTAAATATACTTAGCATCTACCCAAATCATCTGTGAAGTAAGAACATAACGATATCCACTACGTGCCTTAGCACTCATTGGACTGCACACATCAAAATGTATTGCTTCCAACAAGTTGCTTTCTTGTTCCATCTCACTGAAAACGAGGCCTTTCAGTCATCTTGCCCATGTGGTATGATTCGCATGTCTCAAGTGATTCAAAAATCAAGTGAGTCCAAACCATCCATCTGCATGGAGTTTCTTCATGCGTATATAACAATAGACATGGTTCACATGTCTCAAACTTTTCAAAAACGAGTGAGTCCAAAGATCCATTAACATGGAGCTTCTTCATGTGCTTATACCAATATGACTCAAATGGCAGTGCCACAAGTATGTGGTATTATCATTACCATCTTATATCTTTTGGCATGAACATGTGTAGCACTACGATCGAGATTCAATAAACCACTCATTGTAGGTGCAAGACCATTGAAGGTATTATTCAAATAAATAGAGTAACCATTATTCTCCTTAAATGAATATCAGTATTGCAATAAACATAATCCAATCATGTATATGCTCAACGCAAACGCAAACACCAACACAAACATAATCCAATTTAGGTTTAACACCAATCCCCATGGTAGAGGGAGCATGCGATGTTTGATCACATCAACCTTGGAAACACTTCCAACACATATCGTCACCTCGCCTTTAGCTAGTCTCTGTTTATTCCGTAACCTTTTATTTTAAGTTACTAACACTTAGCAACCGAACCGGTATCTAATACCCTGGTGCTACTAGGAGTACTAGTAAAGTACACGTTAATATAATGTGTATCCAATATACTTCTGTCGACCTTGCCAGCCTTCTCATCTATCAAGTATGTAGGGTGGTTCTGCTTCAGTGACCGTTACCCTTGTTAAAGAAGCACTTAGTCTTGGGTTTGGGTTCAACCTTGGGTTTCTTCACTAGAGCAGCAACTGATTTGCCGTATCATGAAGTATCCCTTCTCGCCCTTGCCCTTGCCCTTCTTGAAACTAGTGGTTTTACTAACCATCAACAATTGATGCTCCTACTTGATTTCTACATTCGCGGTGTCAAACATCACGAATAACTCAAGGATCGTCATATCTATCCCTGATATGTTATAGTTCATCATGAAGCTCTAGTAGCTTGGTGGTAGTGACTTTGGAGAACCATCACTATCTCATCTGAAAGATTACCTCCCACTCGATTCAAGTGATTGTAGTACTCAGACAATCTGAGCACATGCTCAATGATTGACCTTTTCTCCCTTAGTTTGTAGGCAAAGAAACTCGTCGGAGGTCTCATACCTCTTGACGTGGGCACGAGCCTGAAATCCCAATTTCAGCCCTTGGAACATCTCATATGTTTCGCGACGTTTCAAAAAACGTCTTCGGTGCCTCAGTTCTAAACCGTTTAGCATTACACAATGAACTATCATGTAGTCATCAAAATGTGTATGTCAGATGTTCGCAACATCCACACACGACACTCGAGGTTCAGCACACCGAGCGGTGCATTAAGGACATAAGCCTTCTGCGCAGCAATGAGGACAATCCTCAGTTTACAGACCAAGTCCGCATAATTGCTACTATCAACTTTCAACTAAATTTTCTCTAGGAACATATCTAAAACAGTAGAACTATAAGCGCTTGCGCTGACATAATTTGCAAAGACCTTTTGACTATGTTCATGATAATTAAGTTCATCTAATCAAATTATTTAATGAACTCCCACTTAGATAGACATCCCTCTAGTCATCTAAGTGATACATGATCCGAATCGAATAGTTTGTGTCCGATCATCGCGTGAGACAGACCAGCCATCAACGGTGAACATCTCCATGTTGATTCCATCTACCATACGACTCATGTTCGACCTTTCGGTCTCTCGTGTTCCGAGGCCATGTCTGTACATGCTAGGCTCGTCAATTCAACCTAACTGTTTCGCGTGTGTAAATCTGGCTTACACCCATTGTATGCGAACGTTAGAATTTATCACACCTGATCATCACGTGGTGCTTCGAAACAACGAACCTTCACAACGGTGCACAGTTAGGGGGAACACTTTCTTGAAATTTTAGTGTGGGATCATCTTATTTATGCTACCGTCGTTCTAAGAAAATAAGATGTAAACATGACAAACATCTCATGCAAATCATAAAGTGACATGATATGGCCAATATCATCTTGCGCCTTTGATCTCCATCTTCGAGGCGCGGCATGATCACCTTCGTCACCGGCATGACAACATGATCTCCATCATCATGCCTTCATGAAGTTGTCTCGCCAACTATTACTTCTACTACTATGGCTAGCGGTTAGCAATGAAGTAAAGTAATTACATGGCGTTTTCATTGACACGCAGGTCATACAATAAATTAAGACAACTCCTATGGCTCCTGTCGGTTGTCATACTAATCGACATGCAAGTCATGACTCCTATTACAAGAACATGATCAATTTCATACATCACATAGCATACCCTGCAAAAACAAGTTAGACGTCCTCTAATTGTTATTGCATGTTTTGGCTGCTATGGGTTTCTAGCAAGAACGTTTCTTACCTACGCAAAACCACAACGGTGATATGTCAATTGCTATTTACCCTTCATAAGGACCCTTTTCATCGAATCCGATCCGACTAAAGTGGGAGAGACAGACACCCGCTAGCCACCTTATGCATCAAGTGCATGTCAGTCGGTGGAATGTGTCTCGCGTAAGCGTACGTGTAAGGTCGGTCCGGGCCGCTTCATCCTGCAATGTCGCCGAATCAAGATAAGACTAGTAACAGTAAGCAAATTGAACCAATCATCGCCCACAACTACTTTGTGTTCTACTCGTGCATAGAATCTACGCAAAAACCTAGCTCTGATACCACTGTTGGGGAACATAGTAATAATTCAAAAAAATCCTACGTGTCACCAAAAAAATCTAGGAGATGCTAGCAACGAGAGAGAGAGAGTGAGTGCATCTTCATACCCTTGAAGATCGCTAAGCGGAAGCGTTACAAGAACGCGGTTGATGGAGTCGTACTCGCCGCGATTCAAATCACGGAAGATCTGATCTAGCGCCGAACGGACGGCGCCTCCGCGTTCAACACACGTATAGCTCGGGGACGTCTCCTCCTTCTTGATCCAGCAAGGGGAGAGGAGAAGTTGAGGGAGAGCTCTGGCAGCAAGACAGCGTGGTGGTGGAGCTTATGGTTCTCCTCCAGGGCTTCGCCAAGCACTATAGAGGACGAGGAGGTGTTGGAGGAGTGTAAGTGCATCTAGTGCCCCTTAGTGATTTTGGTGTATTGAAGACTTATAGGTTAAGGGACTAATGCATTTGTGAGTGTACACGGGTCTATAAGTCTATGAGGAGTTTGATATTTACAGAGAAAGTCGACCCCTAAAAATGAAGTTCTTCGATGAAGACTTTGGTATTAAGACTTTTCAAGACTTTGAAAGTGAACAAATTAGTGCGACCTTGAAGACTTGGTATTCATTTGAGGAACATGAAGCGTGAAGACTTCTATTTTCGTAGTTTCATTTTCTCTTTCTTGAGTCATAGGAAACACTTTGTCTTTGTTAAAGGGGTCGAGGAAATACTAAGGAAAAATTTCCATGTGATGCTCAACTCAAAATCCTACACCTACCAATCCCTTGAGTGAAGCCTTTGGAAATCTCATACAGTTCAGTCAATTTCTTGATGTGAGAGACGAAGTTCTTCTGGTCTCTGAGGAATTTGTTCTGACTGAGGAGTTAGGAATTCGCCAGTGTGGATTGCCTACACAGTGAGGAACATGATAGCCCTGAGGAATTTGAGAGTCAAATTTCCGACCGTTGCTGTGCTACGTGCCAGCTGGCCCAAAATATCGTATCCACATAACGGTCATATCATAGAAGGGCGTTATGTCTTATCATGTCGGGCTGCTCCCTAGGCTATAAATAGCCGCCCCCTACAATCACTAGCTGGTTGGCTGCTCCGAGAGAACTTGACACTTGTCATTTGAGAGCAACCCATCCTCCGAGGACTTCGAGCGAAAATCATCGAGTGGGGAAAAACCCAAAAACCAAACCTCTACAAACCCAAAGTGATTGAGCATCTGTGTGACCTTACCACGAGTGATTGGACGAGGTCTGTGTGACCTTAGTTCAAGGAGAATACGGTGAGGACTTGGTGTCCTGAGCTGCGTGCTCAGCGACTCGGTGTCCGGGACTGTGTGTCCTCGAGTTTAAATAGTCAGCCGCTCCAACCAGACGTACAACTGAGACAGCAGTTGGAACTGGTCTACCAAATCATTGTCTTCACCAACCTTACTGGTTCTATTTCCTCAACTCTTTCATTTGCTCATTACTGTGTTGAGTGTTTGTTCATATCTGTGTTTGAAGACTTTGACTGAAGACTTTCTCAATTTCCTCAGTTCAATTTCTTCAGTATGTTTGTCTTCATCTTGTGTTATCCTTTGATTACGCTTTCTGTACTCTGTGATTGTCTTCATTTCATCATGATGACCATGCCCGCATTATGTTATGCATACTTCTGAGTACTTATTCTGCTGCAAGTAGTTCTTCGCTTAGGAATTTCCTCACCAGCAAATTCCTCTGTGAAGATTTCATAAAAATCGCCTATTCACCCCCCCTCTAGTCGATATAACGCACTTTCAATTAGTATCAGAGCAAGGTACTCCCTTGTTCTATGTGATTTTGGTTTAACCACCTGGAGTTTTAGTTATGTCGATCGCAGGTATGATCAAGGTCTCGGCTGGGTGTCCTACCTTTGATGGAACGGACTGCCCCTACTGGAAGAACAAGATGCGAATGCATCTTGAGGCAATTGGAAACGATCTCTGGTATGTTGTGGAAATTGGTGTTCCCTCTGTCTCACCCTCACTGAACGTTGCCGATGTGAAGAGATTCAAGCAACTCGATTCTCAAGCGAAGAATATCATATGTGGCCATCTGAGCAAAGGACAGTATGGAAGAGTGAGTGCTTTGGAAACTGCTAAGCTCATCTGGGACAGGATGTCCAAAGTAAATGAAGGAGTCTCAACTCAGCGTGACTCTCGAGTTGATGTTCTTCGCAATATCTTCAACCGCTTCAAAAGACTCGACAATGAAAATGTTCAACAAACCTTCGATCGCCTCACTGACATCTCAAATGAGCTTCAAGTGCTTGGTGCCCTTGACATCACCGACCATGAGGTGGTGAAGAAATTGTTGAGGTCGCTTGATTCCTCATTTGATACTCGCACCGATGATACAAGAACGTCTTGACTACAAGTCACTTGATCCAGGTGATATCCTCGAGAGGCTAAATACTCATGAGTTCGACTTGTCAAAAGAGAGATCTCTATGGTTATAGCTATGGAAAATCACGTGCCCTCAAGGCCAAGGCTGTATGCGAATCTGATTGTGAAGACTCGGTAGTAGCCTTGGTGACCTGAAGAATTGAGCCAGGAGCTAGCACTGCTCGTGAAGAAGTTCCAGAAGTTCTCAAGACGTGGTCGCTTTGGAAAATCCTCAAGGAGCAGTGATTCCTCATCCAGTGACTATAAGAGAAGACTATTCCACAAATCCAAGAAACCTGGTCACTACATTCAAGATTGTCCTCAGTGGGAAAAGGAATTAAAGAAGAAGAAATACAAGGATTAGAGTTCTGATGACGCTAAGAAGAAGAAGAAATCGTCGAAATCTTCATCATCAAAATCCTCAAAGTATTCATCTCACAAGAAGAGCAGCTCCAAGAAGGCTCGGGCATTCATTGGCAAGGAAATGGACTCTACAGCTGAATCTGAGGAACGTGAGGAAGAGGAGGCATAAGAGGAGTCCGAGTCTGGTGTGGCGAGTCTGGCTCTCGCTACTGCATTCGTCAGCAAGTCCATCTTCAACTCTGAAGAAACTGGCCTCACCAACAAAGCTGATGAAGATAGTGATGACTACGCTCCCACCTATTGCTTCATGGCAAAGGGTGCCAAGGTACTCAAATATACCTCTTCTGAATCTAGTGAAAATGAATCTGATGAAGATCTCAAGCCCATCTACTCTAAACTTGCTAAGATTGCTGTAAAACAACAAAGGGCTTTTGAAAAGGTTCAAAACATGCTAGATAAAAGTGATGATATGTTGGGTGAAGAAATGGATCGCACTAAAGCCCTGACTGAAAATCTTCAGAGACTTCAGTCTAGGTTTGACAGCCTTCAAGGTCATCATAACACTCTCTTGTCTGATTATGAGAAACTTTCTTATGAATTTCTTCAAAGAAAGCAAGATCTTGAGAAGCTAAGAGTGAGTTATGAAGATCTTCAGAAGGAGCGCGATTCATTACTTGCTCAACAAATCAGCGCTTCTCAGGAAGAATTTGTTCCTCCATGCTTAAAGTGCATTGAACGTGAATCTGCTTCTTCACCTGAATGTTCAAATTCTTCAATTGTTAAAAATTCTTCACCTGCCTCTGCTATCACTAATTCCTCATCTGAGGACATTGCTAGTATCACTGACGATGCAGGGCTGAAAGAATTGTAAACGACAGGCATGTACAAAAGCCTCAAAGGGCATCAGACTCTTTGTGATGTGCTTAAAAAGCAGATCCTCAACAGGAACCCTAGGAAAGAGGGTATTGCCTTTGAGAGGAAACTCAATGCTGATGGAACATATTGGAAGCCCCGAGCGGTACCCCAAAACCTCATGGGTTGCTGCAAAGGGACCTCCAGTTGATCCATCTAACTTATCTGGCTTTACATGTGAATCTCCTCATTCTTCTGATGAGTCATTTGACTCCAACTATAAACTGTTCAAAAATCAGAATGGTGAAGTATTTCCTAGATATGTTGGCACTAACTGCAGGAATGGTTCCCCTATGAAGAAAATTTGGGTTCCCAAGAAGTGCCTTGAAAGTCTTCAGGTGAATGTCCTCATGAAACCACCTGTGAAGAATAGGAACCCCAGGTCAAACTATTCATATGGACTAAATTCTTCATATGGATCCAAGTCCTCACACTGACCAAATTCCTCACGTGGATCAAATTCCTCAAAAGGACCAAAGTCCTCATATGATTATCATCGTGCTAACAACTCTGTTTCGCAGGGTAGAGCTAAGGGCTATGAATATGTGCATTATTCTTCAAATCAATATGTTCATAAGTCCTCGAAGAATTTCTCTGCTTATTCATATGCTTACCCTAACCCCTCTTATGTGAAACGAAATGGATTGGCTCCTATGTCACCATTCTCATATGGAGCTCGCAGAGTGATGAACTCTTTGCCACCCCTTCAGATGTGGGTGGTGAAGAAAAATAACTAATTTCCTCTGCAGGGTCAGGTCTCCAGACGTGCTTTAACGTCTGAAGAATTTGCTGGGGACCTGACTGTTGGGGAACGTAGTAATTTCAAAAAATTTCCTACGCACACGCAAGATCATGGTGATGGCATAGCAACGAGAGGGGAGAGTGTATGTCCACGTGCCTCGTAGATCCGTGGAAGCGTTATAACAACGCGAATGATGTAGTCGTCGTCTTCACGATCCGACCGATCCAAGTACCGAACGCACGGCACCTCCGAGTTCGACACGTTCAGCTCGATGGCGATCCCGGGCTCCGATCCAGCAAAGCGTCGGGGATGAGTTCCACAAGACGACGGCGTGGTGGCGATGATGATGCTCCATCGGCGCAGGGCTTCGCCTAAGCTCCGCGATGATATGACTCTACGGTAGCGAGGCTTCGCCTAAGCTCATGACGATATGACCGAAGTGGAATATGGTGGAGGGGGCACCGCACACGGCTAAGGAACGATCCGTAGATCAACTTGTGTGTCTGGGGTGCCCCCTGCCCCGTATATAAAGGAGCAAGGGGTGCGGCCAGCCCTAGGAGGAGGCGCTGGAGGAGTCCTACTCCCACCGGGAGTAGGACTCCCCCCCTTTCCTAGTTGGATTAGGACTTGGGGGGAGGGGAGAGAGGAAGGGGGGCGCCGCCCCCCCTCTCCTTGTCCTATTCGGACTAGGGGGGGAGGGGGCGCGCGGCCTGCTCTGGCCGGCCCTCCTCTTCTCCCTTATGGCCCATTAAGGCCCAACATCCCCCGGGAGGGTTCCGGTAACCCCCCGGTTTTCCGGTAAAATCCCGATTTCACCCGGAACTATTCCGAAGTCCAAACATAGGCTTCCAATATATCAATCTTTATGTCTCGACCATTTCGAGACTCCTCGTCATGTCCGTGATCACATCCGGGACTCCGAACAAACTTCGGTACATCAAAACTTATAAACTCATAATGAACTGTCATCGAAGCGTTAAGCGTGCGGACCCTACGGGTTCGAGAACTATGTAGACATGACCTAGAACTATTCTCGGTCAATAACCAATAAGCGGAACCTGGATGCCCATATTGGTTCCTACATATTCTTCAAGATCTTTATCGGTCAAACCGCATAACGACATCGTTGTTCCCTTTGTCATCGGTATGTTACTTACCCGAGATTCGATCGTCGGTATCCAATACCTAGTTCAATCTCGTTACGGCAAGTCTCTTTACTCGTTCCGTAATACATCATCTCACAACTAACTTATTAGTTGCAATGCTTGCAAGGCTTGTGTGATGTGTATTACCGAGAAGGCCTAGAGATACCTCTCCGACAATCGGAGTGACAAAACCTAATCTCGAAATACGCCAACCCAACATGTACCTTTGGAGACACCTGTAGTACTCCTTTATAATCACCCAGTTACGTTGTGACGTTTAGTAGCACCCAAAGTGTTCCTCCGGTAAACGGGAGTTGCATAATCTCATAGTTACAGGAACATGTATAGGTCATGAAGAAAGCAATAGCAATATACTAAACGATCAAGTGCTAAGCTAACAGAATGGGTCATGTCAATCACATCATTCTCCTAATGATGTGATCCCATTAATCAAATGACAACACATGTCTATGGTTAGGAAACATAACCATCTTTGATTAATGAGCTAGTCAAGTAGAGGCATACTAGTGACTATATGTTTGTCTATGTATTCACACATGTATTATGTTTCCGGTTAATACAATTCTAGCATGAATAATAAACATTTATCATGATATAAGGAAATAAATAATAACTTTATTATTGCCTCTAGGGCATATTTCCTTCAGTCTCCCACTTGCACTAGAGTCAATAATCTAGATTACACAATAATGATTCTAACACCCATGGAGTCTTGGTGCTGATCATGTTTTGCTCGTGGAAGAGGCTTAGTCAATCGGTCTGCAACATTCAGATCCGTATGTATCTTGCAAATCTCTATGTCTCCCACTTGGACTTGGTCCCGAATGGAATTGAAGCATCTCTTGATATGCTTGGTCCTCTTGTGAAATCTGGATTCCTTTGCCAAGGCAATTGCACCATATTGTCACGAGAAGATCTTCATTGGTCCCGATGCACTAGGTATGACACCTAGATCGGAAATGAACTCTTTCATCCAGACTCCTTCATTTGTCGCTTCCGAAGCAGCTATGTACTCTGCTTCACATGTAGATCCCGTCCACGGCGCTTTGTTTAGAACTGCACCAACCGACTCCACCGTTTAATAAAAATACGTATCCGGTTTGCGATTTAGAATCGTCCGGATCGGTGTCAAAGCTTGCATCGGCGTAACCATCTACGACTAGCTCTTTGTCACCTCCATATCTGAGAAACATATCCTTAGTCCTTTTCAGGTATTTCAGGATGTTCTTGACCGCTGTCCAGTGATCCACTCTTGGATTACTTTGGTACCTTCCTGCCAAGCTTATTGCTAAGCATACGTCAGGTCTGGTACACAGCATTGCATACATGATAGAGCCTATGGCTGAAGCATAGGAAACATCTTTCATTTTCTCTCTATCTTCTGCTGTGGTCGGGCATTGAGTCTGACTCAATTTCACACCTTGTAATACAGGTAAAAAAACCTTTCTTTGCCTGATCCATTTTGAACTTTTTCAAAACTTTATCAAGGTATGTGCTTTGTGAAAGTCCAATTAAGCGTTTTGATCTATCTCTATAGATCTTGATGCCCAATATGTAAGCAGCTTCACCGAGGTCTTTCATTGAAAAACTTTTATTCAAGTATCCTTTTATGCTATCCAGAAATTCTATATCATTTCCAATCAATAATATGTCGTCCACATATAATATCGAAATGCTACAGACCTCCTCCCACTCACTTTCTTGTAAATACAAGCTTCTCCAAAAGTCTCAGATAAAACCATATGCTTTGATCACACTATCAAAGCGTTTATTCCAACTCTGAGAGGCTTGCAGGACCATAAATTGATCGCTGGAGCTTGCACACTTTGTTAGCACCCTTTGGATCAACAAAACCTTCTGGTTGCATCATATACAACTCTTCTTCTAGAAATCCATTCAAGAATGCAGTTTTTACATCCATTTGCCAAATTTCATAATCATAAAATGCAGCAATTGCTAACATGATTCTACAGACTTAAGCATCGCTACGGGTGAGAAAGTCTCATCATAGTCAACCCCTTGAACTTGTCGAAAACCTTTCGCAACAAGTCGAGCTTTATAGATAGTTACATTACCATCAGCGTCAGTCTTCTTCTTAAAGATCCATTTATTCTCAATAGCTTGCCGATCATCGAGCAAGTCAACCAAAGTCCATACTTTGTTCTCATACATGGATCCCATCTCAGATTTCATGGCTTCCAGCCATTTTGCGGAATCTGGGCTCACCATCGCTTCTTCATAGTTTGTAGGTTCGCCATGGTCAAGTAACATGACTTCCAGAATAGGATTACCGTACCACTGCAGTGCGGATCTTACTCTGGTTGACCTCTGAAGTTCAAGAGAAACTTGATCTCAAGTTTCATGATCAATATCATTAGTTTCCTCACTAATTGATGTAGTTGTCACAGAACCGTTTCTTGTGATGAACTACTTTCCAATAAGGGAGCAGAATCTGATTATCTCATCAAGTTCTACTTTCCTCCCACTCACTTCTTTCGAGAGAAACTCCTTTTCTAGAAAGGATCCGAATTTAGCAACGAAAATCTTGCCTTCAGATCTGTGATAGAAGGTGTACCCAACAGATCTCCTCTGGGTATCCTATGAAGACACATTTCTCCGATTTGGGTTCGAGCTTATCTGGTTGAAGTTTCTTCACATAAGCATCGCAGCCCCAAACTTTAAGAAACGACAACTTTGGTTTCTTGCCAAACCACAGTTCATAAGGTGTCGTCTCAACGGATTTTGATGGTGCCCTATTTAACGTGAATGCAGCCGTCTCTAAAGCATATCCCCAAAACGATAGCGGTAAATTAGTAAGAGACATCATAGATCGCACCATATCAAGTAAAGTACGACACGACGTTCGGACACACCATTTCGTTGTGGTGTTCCGGTGGCGTGAGTTGCGAAACTATTCCGCATTGTTTCAAATGTAAACCAAACTCAGAACGCAAATATTCTCCTCCACGGTCGGATCGTAGAAATTTTATTTTCTTGTTACGATGATTTTCCACTTCACTCTGAAATTCTTTGAACTTTTCAAATGTTTCAGATTTGTGTTTCATTAAGTAGATATACCCATATCTGCTCAAATCATCTGTGAAGGTGAGAAAATAACTTGATACCCTTGGCGTGCCTCAACATTCATTGGACCACAAACATCAGTATGTATGATTTCCGACAAATCAGTTGCTCGCTCCATAGTTCCGGAGAACGGCGTTTAAGTCATCTTGCCCATGAGGCATGGTTCGCAAGTACCAAGTGATTCATAATCAAGTGATTCCAAAAGTCCATCAGTATGGAGTTTCTTCATGCGTTTTACACCGATATGACCCAAACGGCAGTGCCACAAATAAGTTGCATTATCATTATCAACTCGGTATCTTTTGGTTTCAACACTATGAATATGTGTATTACTACTATTGAGATTCAATAAAAATAGACCACTCTTCAAGGGTGCATGACCATAAAAGATATTATTCATATAAATAGAACAACCATTATTCTCTGTCTTAAATGAATAACCGTCTCGCATCAAACAAGATCCAGATATAATGTTCATGCTTAACGCGGCACCAAATAACAATTATTTAGGTCTAAAACTAATCCCGATGGTAGATGTAGAGGTAGCGTGCCGACCGCGATCACATCGACTTTGGAACCATTTCCCACGCCATCGTCACCTCGTCCTTAGCCAATCTTCGCTTAATCCGTAGTTCCTGTTTGAGTTGCAAATATTAGCAATGTAACCAGTATCAAATACCAGTGTACTACTGCGAGTATTAGTAAGGTACACATCAATAACATGTATATCACATATACCTTTGTTCACCTTGCCATCCTTCTTATCCGCCAAATACTTGGGGCAGTTCCGCTTCGATGTCGGTCTGCTTGCGGTAGAAGCACTCGATTTCAGGCTTAGGTCCGGACTTGGGTTTCTTCTCTTGAGCAGCAACTTTCTTGCTGTTCTTTTGAAGTTCCCTTCTTCTTTCCTTTGCCCTTTTCTTGAAACTAGTGGTCTTGTTGACCATCAACACTTGATGCTCTTTCTTGATTTCTACCTCCATGACTTTTAGCATTGCGAAGAGCTCGAATTTTTGGTCATCCCTTGCATATTATAGTTCATCACGAAGCTCTTGTAGCTTGGTGGCGATGATTGGAGAATTACATCAATGACACTATCATCAGGAAGATTAACTCCCAGTTGAATCAAGTGATTTTTATACCCAGACATTTTGAGTATATGTTCAGTGACATAACTATTCTCCTCCATCTTGCAGCTGTAGAATTTACTGGAGACTTCATATCTCTCAATCCGGGCATTTGCTTGAAATATTAACTTCAACTCCTGGAACATCTCATATGCTCCATGATGTTCAAAACGTCGTTGAAGACCCGGTTCTAAGCCGTAAAGCATGGCACACTGAACTATAGAGTAGTCATCGACTTTGCTCGCAGACGTTCACAACTTCGGCGTTGCTCCTGCGAGGCCTGGCACCCAGCGGTGCTTCCAGGGCGTAATTCTTCCGTGCAGCAATGAGGATAATCCTCAAATTCTGGACCCAGTCCATGTAATTGCTACCATCATCTTTCAACTTTGCTTTCTCAAGGAACGCATTAAAATTCAACGGAACAACAGCACGAGCCATCTATCTACAGTAAACATAGACAAGCAAAATACTATCAGGTACTAAGTTCATGATAAATTTAAGTTCAATTAATCATATTACTAAAGAACTCCCACTTAGATAGACATCTCTCCAGTTATCTAAGTGATTACGTGATCCAAATCAACTAAACCATGTCCGATCATCACGTGAGATGGAGTAGTTTCAATGGTGAACATCACTATGTTGATCATATCTACTATATGATTCACGTTCGACCTTTTCGGTCTCCGTGCTCGAGGCCATATCTGTTATATGCTAGGCTCGTCAAGTTTAACTCGAGTATTCTGCGTGCGCAACTGTTTTGCACCCGTTGTATTTGAGCGTAGAGCCTATCACACCCGATCATCACGTGGTGTCTCAAAGACGAAGAACTTTCATAGCGGTGCATATTCAGGAGAACACTTCTTGATAATTTTAGTGAGAGATCATCTTATAATGCTACCGTCAATCAAAGCAAGATAAGATGCATAAAGGATAAACATCACATGCAATCAATATAAGCGATATGATATGGCCATCATCATCTTGTGCTTGTGATCTCCATCTCCGAAGCACCGTTATGATCACCATCGTCACCGGCGCGACACCTTGATCTCCATCGTAGCATCGTTGTCCTCTCGCCAACTATTGCTTCTGCGACTATCGCTACCGCTTAGTGATAAAGTAAAGCAATTACATGGCGTTTGCATTTCATACAATAAGCGACAACCATATGGCTCACGCCATTCTGATAACTCGGTTACAAAACATGATCATCTCATACAATAAAAAATAGCATCACGTCTTTACAATATAACATCACAACATGCCTTGCAAAAACAAGTTAGACGTCCTCTACTTTGTTGTTGCAAGTTTTACGTATTGCTACGGGCTAAGCAAGAACCGTTCTTACCTACGCATCAAAACCACAACGATAGTTTGTCAAGTTGGTGCTGTTTTAACCTTCGCAAGGACCGGGCGTAGTCACTCGGTTCAACTAAAGTGAGAGAGACAGACACCCGCCGGTCACCTTTAAGCAACGAGTGCTCGAAGCGGTGAAACCAGTCTCGCGTAAGCGTACGCGTAATGTCGGTCCGGGTCGCTTCATCTCACAATACCGCTGAACCAAAGTATGACATGCTTTGGTAAGCGGTATGACTTATATCGCCCACAACTCACTTGTGTTCTACTCGTGCATATGACATCAACGCATAAAACCTGGCTCGGATGCCACCGTTGGGGAGCGTAGTAATTTCAAAAATTTCCCTACGCTGCGCAAGATCATGGTGATGGCATAGCAACGAGAGGGAGAGTGTATGTCCACGTACCCTCGTGAGACCGTGGCGGAAGCGTTATAACAACGCCGGTTGATGTAGTTATGCGTCTTCACGATCCGACCGAGCCAAGTACCGCCCGTACGGCACCTCCGAGTTCAGCACACGTTCAGCTCGATGACGATCCCCGGGCTCCGATCCAGCAAAGCGTCGGGGATGAGTTCCGTCAGCACGATGGCGTGGTGACGATGATGACGCTCCACCGGCGCAGGGCTTCGCCTAAGCTCCGCGATGATATGACTCTACCGGCGCAGGGCTTCGCCTAAGCTCCGCGACGATATGACCGAAGTGGAATATGGTGGAAGGGGGCACCGCAGACGGCTAAGGAACAATCCGTAGATCAACTTGTGTGTGTCTGGGTGCCCCCTGCCCCGTATATAAAGGAGCAAGGGGGGGTGCGGCCAGCCCTAGGAGGAGGCGCGCCGGAGGAGTCCTACTCCCACCGGGAGTAGGACTCCCCCCCCCCTTTCCTAGTTGGATTAGGACTTGGGGGGAGGGGAGAGAGGAAGGGGGGCGCCGCCCCCCCTCTCCTTGTCCTATTCGGACTAGGGGAGGCCTTGTGACCTGCTACGGCCGGCCCTCCTCTTCTCCCTTATGGCCCATTAAGGCCCAACATCCCCGGGAGGGTTCCGGTAACCCCGGTTTTCGGTAAAATCCCGATTTCACCGGAACTATTCAAGTCCAAACATAGGCTTCCAATATATCAATCTTTATGTCTCGACCATTTCGAGACTCCTCGTCATGTCCGTGATCACATCCGGGACTCGAACAAACTTCGTACATCAAAACTTATAAACTCATAATGAACTCATCGCCGAAGCGTTAAGCGTCGGACCCTATGGGTTCGAGAACTATGTAGACATGACCTAGAACTATTCTCGGTCAATAACCAATAGCGGAACCTGGATGCCCATATTGGTTCCTACATATTCTTCGAAGATCTTTATCGGTCAAACTGCATAACGACATACGTTGTTCCCTTTGTCATCGGTATGTTACTTACCTGAGATTCGATCGTCGGTATCCAATACCTAGTTCAATCTCGTTACCGGCAAGTCTCTTTACTCGTTCCGTAATACATCATCTCACAACTAACTTATTAGTTGCAATGCTTGCAAGGCTTATGTGATGTGTATTACCGAGAAGGCCTAGAGATACCTCTCCGACAATCGGAGTGACAAAACCTAATCTCGAAATCGCCAACCCAACATGTACCTTTGGAGACACCTGTAGTACTCCTTTATAATCACCCGATTACGTTGTGACGTTTGGTAGCACCCAAAGTGTTCCTCCGTAAGCAGAGTTGCATAATCTCATAGTTACAGGAACATGTATAGGTCATGAAGAAAGCAATAGCAATATACTAAGCGATCAAGTGCTAAGCTAACGGAATGGGTCATGTCAATCACATCATTCTCCTAATGATGTGATCCCATTAATCAAATGACAACACATGTCTATGGTTAGGAAACATAACCATCTTTGATTAATGAGCTAGTCAAGTAGAGGCATACTAGTGACTATATGTTTGTCTATGTATTCACACATGTATTATGTTTCCGGTTAATACAATTCTAGCATGAATAATAAACATTTATCATGATATAAGGAAATAAATAATAACTTTATTATTGCCTCTAGGGCATATTTCCTTCACTGACAACACTTCCTGAAAGGACGCAGGCTATTCATGAAGAAATGAACTTTCGTTTCACACGTCCTCATACTGCTATATCTGTTTTACTGCTTGATGAAATTCATCTGATGAAATTGATATCATATTCTTCATCGATGAAGTATATGAGATCGTAAGTTGCACTAATTCATCTGCAGGATGATCAACCCAAAGCAAATGAGTGGGTCCTCGATAGTGGATGTACAAATCACATGACTGGTGACAAGAACCTATTGATGGATGCTCCCTTATCGCCGTCACATCTGAAGCATATCATCTTTGCTGACAAAGGCAAAAGTCAGGTATTGGGTCTTGGTAAGGTTGCAATCTCTAAGGACATACACATGGACAAAGTCATGCTTGTTGAGTCCTTAGGATACAACCTCATGTCAGTCCCCATGCTTTGTGATCTTGATATCGTTGTTGTCTTTGGCAAGTATCGTTGTGTTGTGACCATGGAAGCTGACAATTCCAAAGTCTTCGAAGGCTTTAGGAGAGGAGACTTGTATATTGTTGATTTCTCTGAGGACCACAACCAGCCGTGTGTCTACTTGCAAAAGCTTGTAAGGCTGGCTATGGCATCGACGACTTGGTCACGCAGGCATGAGGAATTTACTGCGCTTGCGAAGAAGAAGCATGTCATTGGCATTGAGAATGTCAAATTCCTCAAGGATCACTTGTGTGGAGCACTGTGAAGCTGGAAAAATGACCAAGGCCAAGCATCCAACGAAGACTATCATGACCACTACTCGTCCATTCGAATTACTTCACATGGACCTCTTTGGTCCTAATCATTACTCGGCAGTCACTAATGATGCATCTCTATATGGCTTTGTTATTGTTGATGATTACTCTCGTTACACATGGGTACACATTGTCACTTAAAAACATGAAGTGCAGGAAGTCTTCAAACGATTTTCCTCGAGGGATTCAACCAACTTTGGTGTGAAGATCAGGCACATCAGGAGTGACAATGGAACTGAGTTCAAGAATTCCGGTCTTGATGACTATCTCGATTCGTGCCAACCCAACAGACACTTTCGGAGATACCTATAGTGCACCTTTATAGCCACCCAGTTACGTTGTGACATTTGGTACACCCAAAGCATTCCTACGGTATCCGGGAGTTGCACAATCTCATGGTCTAAGGAAATGATACTTGACATTAGAAAAGCTCTAGCAAACGAACTACGCGATCTTGTGCTATGCTTAGGATTGGGTCTTGTCCATCACATCATTCTCCTAATGATGTGATCCCGATATCAATGACATCCAATGTACATGGTCAGGAAACCATAACCATCTATTGATCAACGAGCTAGTCAACTAGAGGCTTACTAGGGACATATTGTGGTCTATTTATTCACACATGTATTACGGTTTCCGGTTAATACAATTATAGCATGAACAATAGACAATTGTCGTGAACAAGGAAATATAATAATAATAATAATAATTTTATTATTGCCTCTGGGGCATATTTCCAACAGGTAAGAGCGTAGCTGGCAGGACCTTCATACTACTTTGGAGGCATGTCGTCTTTTTCGTGTACACATTGCTGGTCCTGTCGTGCCTCCGGTGTATCTTTTGACTTCCCATACACGCTCAAGAAGCCTAGCAGGTTCACGCAAAGATTCTTCGCCACATGCATCACGCCGATTGAAGAGCGGACCTCCAGGTCTTTCCAGTAGGGTAGGTCCCAAAATATAGATTTCTTCTACCACATGGGTGTGCGTCCCTCAGTGTCATTCGGAATAGATAGTCCATCGGGACCCTTTCCAAAGATTATTTGTAAATCATTGACCATAGCAAGTATGTGATCACCAGTACGGATGGCGGGCTTCTTCCGGTGATCTACCTTACCTTTGAAATGCTTGTCTTTCTTTCGACATTGATGGTTGGTCGGAAGAAATCGACGATGCCCCAGGTACACATTATTCCTGCATTTGTCCAAATATATACTTTCAGTGTCATCTAAACAGTGCGTGCATGTGTGCTATCCCTTGTTTGTTTGTCCTGGAAGGTTACTGAGAGCAGGCCAATCATTGATGGTTACAAACATCAATGCATGTAGGTCAAATTCCTGTTGGTCTTGCTCATCCCACAAACGTACACCTTTTCCATTCCACAACTGTAAAAGTTCTTCAAATTATGGCCTTAGGTACACATCAATGTCGTTGCCGGGTTGCTTAGGGCCTTGGATGAGCACTGGCATCATAATGAACTTCCGCTTCATGCACAGCCAAGGAGGAAGGTTATATATACATAGAGTCATGGGCCAGGTGCTATGATTGATGTTCTGCTCCCCAAAAGGATTAATGCCATCCGCACTTAAACCAAACCATACGTTCCTCGCGTCACCTGCAAAGTCCCCCCACTTTCTCTTGATTTTTCTCCACTAGGACCTGTCCGCGGGTGATCTCAACTTCTCGTCTTTCTTACGATCCTCTTTGTGCCATCGCATCCACTTGGCATGCTCTTTGTTTCTGAACAGATGTTTCAACTGTGGTATTATAGGAGCATACCACATCACCTTGGCAGGAACCCTCTTCCTGGGGCGCTCGCCGTCAACATCACCAGGGTCATCTCGTCTGATCTTATACCGCAATGCACCGCATACCGAGCATGCAATCAAATCTTCGCACTGCAATAGAGGATGCAGTCATTAGGGCATGCATGTATCTTCTGCACCTCCAATCCTAGGGGGCATACAACCTTCTTTGGTCTGTACGTACTGTCGGGCAATTCGTTATCCTTTGGAAGCTTCTTCTTCAATATTTTCAGTAGCTTCTCAAATCCGTTGTCAGATACACCATTGTCTGCCTTCCATTACAGCAATTCCAGTGTGGTTCCAATCAATGTGTTGCCATCTTCACAATAGGGGTACAACCCTTTTTTTGTGATCCTCTAACATGCGATCAAACTTCAACTTCTCCTTTTCACTTTCGCATTGTATCTTTTCATCAACAATGACCCGGCGAAGATCATCATCGGGCACATCGTCTGGTTCCTCTTAATCTTCAGCTTCCAACGTTGCAGCATCACCATATTCAGGGGGCACATAGTTGTCATCATCCTCTTCCTCTTTGTTGTCTTCCATCGTAACCCCTCTTTCTTCATGCTTGTTCCAAACATTATAGTGTGGCATGAAACCCTTCTCAAGCAGGTGGATGTGAAGGGTTTTCTGGTTAGAGTAAGACCTTGTATACTCACAAATAGGGCATGGACAACACATAAAACCATTCTGCTTGTTTGCCTCAGCCACTTCGAGAAAATAATGCACGCCCTTAATGTACTTGGAGGTGCGTCTGTCACCTTACATCCATTGTCGGTTCATCTGCATGCATTATATATAATTAAGTGTGGCAAAAACCATTACAGAACATCATGAATAGAGAAGTGAAAAACTAATATAAGTTCATCATCACATTAAAACCAAATTAATAGAACATCATTTTTTTCTTTTAGAAAGAAGATAAGAACAAGAGGCTCACCACAAAGCTCTCCCACGGCCGGCCAAAAAAAACAGAGCAGTGAACTGCTCTGCTTGCGGGCAAGGGGTATATATAGGCCTCTCTTTAGTCCCGGTTTGTGACTAAAACTGGGACTAAAGGACCACATTTGGTCCCGGTTCCAGACACAAATCGGGACTAAAGGTTGTGGGCCAGGAGCGAGGCCCATTGGTCCTGGTTCGTGTCTGGAACCGGGACCATTGCCCCCGATGCCCGGCCGACCCCCTGGCCTCACGAACCGGGACTAATGCTCCCATTGGTCCCGGTTCGTAGGTGAACTGGGATTAATACCCTCTTCAGGCCTGGACTGAAGCCCTGTTTTCTACTAGTGTCCCCTGTTTGTCCCACGGCTGTTGTGGCCCCTGGTGCATGCGTGGATGGCTACACGGGGCGCGCATGTGGTGGCCGCGGAGCTCGATCTGGCGCGGGCCTGCCCTCAGGCGGCTGCTGCTGGCCCGAGCTAGTGTTCCCCTCAGTTGGCGGTGCTGCCTCCGGCAAGCGGCTCCCTGCTGCTCCTGGCTGGTCTTTTCCATTGGGGTAGCACATGGTGGTTGCTACCTCTTGAGCATGCGTTGGTTTTCCCTTGAAGAGGAAAGGGTGATGCAGCAAAGTAGCATAAGTATTTCCCTCAGTTTTTGAGAACCAAGGTATCAATCCAGTAGGAGGCAACACTCAAATCCCTCGTACATGCACAAACAAATAAGAACCTTGCAACCAACGTGATAGAGGGGTTGTCAATCCCTTCACGTCCACTTGCAAAAGTGAGATCTGATAGAGATAATAAGATAAATATTTTTGGTATTTTTATGATATAGATTGAAGTAAAGATTGCAAGATAAAATAGATCAGAAACTTATATGATGGAAAATAGACCCAGGGGCCATAGGTTTCACTAGTGGCTTCTCTCAAGATAGCATAAGTATTACGGTGGGTGAACAAATTACTGTCGAGCAATTGATAGAAAAGTGCATAGTTATGAGAATATCTAGGCATGATCATATATATAGGCATCACGTTCGCGACAAGTAGATCGAAACGATTCTGCATCTACTACTATTACTCCACACATTGACCGCTATCCAGCATGCATCTAGAGTATTAAGTTCATAAGAACAGCGTAACGCATTAAGCAAGATGACATGATGTAGAGGGATAAACTCAAGCAATATGATGTAAACCCCATCTTTTTATCCTCGATGGCAACAATACAATACGTGCCTTGCTGCCCCTGCTGTCACTAGGAAAGGACACCACAAGATTGAACCCAAAGCTAAGCACTTCTCCCATTGCAAGAAAGATGAATCTAGTAGGCCAAACCAAACAGATAATTCGAAGAGACTTGCAAAGATAACAAATCATACATAAAAGAATTCAGAGGAGATTCAAATATTGTTCATAGATAGTCTTGATCATAAACCCACAATTCATCGGATCTCAACACACACACCGCAAAAAGTATTACATCGAATAGATCTCCAAGAAGATCGAGGAGAACTTTGTATTGAGATCCAAAGAGAGAGAAGAAGCCATCTAGCTAATAACTACGGACACGAAGGTCTGAGATAAACTAGTCACAGTTCATCGGAGAGGCTATGGTGTTGATGTAGAAGCCCTCCGTGATCGATTCCCCCTCCGGCGGAGCGCCGGAAAAGGCCCCAAGATGGGATCTCACGGGTACAGAAGGTTGCGGTGGTGGAAATAGGGTTTCATGGTGCTCTATGATGTTTTGGGGTATATGAGCATATATAGGCGAAAGAAGTCGGTCAGGGGAGCCACGAGGGGCCCACGAGGGTGGGGGCACGCCTACCCCCCTGGGCGCGCCTCCCTGCCTCGTGGCCGCCTCTTTGCTTCCTTCTCGTCCACTCCAAGTCTCCTAGATTGCGTTTGTTCCAAAAATGATCTCCCGAAGGTTTCATTCCGTTTGGACTCCGATTGATATTCCTTTTCTGCGAAACACTAAAATAGGCAAAAAAACAGCAATTTGCACTCGGCCTCCGGTTAATAAATTAGTCCCAAAAATAATATAAAAGTGTATAATAAAGCCCATTAAACATCCAAAACAGATAATATAATAGCATGAACAATCAAAAATTATAGATACATTGGAGACGTATCAAGCATCCCCAAGCTTAATTCCTGCTCGTCCTCGAGTAGGTAAATGATAAAAACAGAATTTTTGATGTGGAATGCTACCTAGCTTATTTTTCAATGTAATTTTCTTTATTGTGGCATGAATGTTCAGATCCAAAAGATTAAAGATAAAAGTTTAATATTGACATAAAAATAGTAATACTTCAAGCATACTAACCAAGAAATTATGTCTTATCAAAGTAACATAACCAAAGAAAGTTCATCCCTACAAAATCATATAGTTTGGCCATGCTTCATTTTCGTCACACAAAATTCTCCCCTTATGCATAACCCCGATGACAAGTTGAGCAATTGGTTCATACTTTTTAACGCGCTTCAGCCTTTTCAACCCTTACGCAATACATGAGCGCAAGCCATGGATATAGCACTATAGGTGGAATAGAATATGATGATAGGGGTTATGAGATAAGACAAAATAGGAGAAAGTATCACATTGACACGGCTAATCAACGGGCTATGGAGATGCCCATCAATTGTTGTCAATACGAGGAGTAGGGATTGCCATGCAACGGATGCACTAGAGCTATAAATGTATGAAATCTCATCAAAAAGAAACTAAGTGGGTGTGCATCCAACTTGCCTCCTCACGAAGACCTAGGGCTTTTTGAGGAAGCCCATCATTGGAATATACAAGCCAAGTTCTATAATGAAAAATTCCCACAAGTATATGAAAGTGACAAAACAAGAGACTCTCTATCATGAAGATCATGGTGCTACTTTGAAGCACAAGTGTGGTAAAAGGATAGTAGCATTGTCCCTTCTCTATTTTTTTTATTTTTTTGGTGGGCTTTTGGCCTCTTTTTTTATTTAGGCTTCTTTGGCCTCTTTTATTTTTCATAAATTCCGGAGACTCATCCCGACTTGTGGGGGAATCATAGTCTCCATCATCCTTTCCTCACATGGGACAATGCTCTAATAATGGAAATTATCACACTTCTATTTATTTACAACTCAAGAATTACAACTCAATACTTAGGACAAAATATGACTCTATGTGAATGCCTCCGGCGGTGTAACGGGATATGCGATGAATCAAGAGCGACATGTATGAAAGAATTATAAAGGTGACTTTTCCACAAATACGATGTCAACGACATGATCATGCAAAGCAATATGACAATGATGGAGTGTGTCATAGTAAATGGAACGGTGGAAAGTTACATCACAATATATCTCGGAATGGCTATGGAAATGCCATAATAGGTAGGTATGGTGGCTGTTTTGAGGAAGATATAAGGAGGTTTATGTGTGATAGAGCGTATCGTATCACAGGGTTTGGATGCACCGGCGAAGTATGCACCAACTCTCAAGGTGAGAAAGGGGAATGCACGGTACCGTAGAGGCTAGCAAAATGCGGAAGGGTAAGAGCGCATATAATCCATGGACGCACATTAATCATAAAGAACTCATATACTTATTGCAAAAGTTTATTAGCCCTTGAAGCAAAGTACTACTACGCATGCCCCTAGAGGGATAGATTGGTAGGAAAAGACCATCGCTCGTCCCCGACCGCCACTCATAAGGAAAGCACTCAAGGAACACCCCATGCTTCAAATTTGTCACACAACTTTTACCATACGTGCATGCTACGGGACTTGCCAACTCTAACACAAGTATTTCTCAATTTCACAGTTACCCAACTAGCATGACTCAAACATTACCACCTTTATATCTCAAAACTATTATCAAGTATCAATTTTATCATAGTATTCAATGCACTTTATATGAAAGTTTTTATCATACCCATCTTGAATGTCTATCATATTAAGACTAATTTTATAGCCAAAGCAAATTACCATGCTGTTATAAAGGACTCTCAAAATAATATAAGTGAAGCATGAGAGATCAATAATTTCTACAAAATAAAACCAACACCGTGCTCTAAAAAGGTATAAGTGAAGCACTAGAGCAAAATTGTCTAGCTCAAAAGATATAAGTGAAGCACATAGAGTATTCTAATAAATTCCAATTCAAGTGTGTCTCTCCAAAAGGTGTGTAAAGCAAGGATGATTGTGATAAACTAAAAAACAAAGACTCAAATCATACAATATTCTCCAAGCAAAACACATATCATGTGGTGAATAAAAATATAGCATCAAGTAAAGTTACCGATGAGCGAAGGCGAAGAGGGGATGCCTTCCGGGCATCCCCAAGCTTAGGCTTTTGGTTGTCCCTGAATTTTACCTTGGGGTGCCTTGGTCATCCCCAAGCTTAGGCTCTTGCCACTCCTAATTCCATAACCCATCAAATCTTTACCCAAAAACTTGAAAACTTCACAACACAAAACTCAACAGAAAATCTCATGAGCTCCTTTAGCGAAATAAAACAAACCACCACTTTAAGGTACTGTAGTGAACTAACTCTTTATTTATATTGGTGTTAAACCTACTGTATTCCAACTTATCTATGGTTCATACCCCCCCCCCCCCCCGATACTCGCCATAGATTCATCAAAATAAGCAAACAACACAAGAAAAACAGAATCTGTCAAAAACAGAACAGTCTGTAGCAATCTGTAACTCTCGAATACTTACGGAACCCCAAAAATTCTACCAAATTAGTAAGTCCTAGGTAATTTGTTTATTAATCTTCTGCAAAAAGAATCAACTGAAAATCACGTTTCTGTGATTTATTAAAATTACTCTCGTGCGTGCAAAAGTTTCTGTTTTTCAGCAAGATCAAATTAACTATCACTGTCAGTTATCCTAAAGGTTTTACTTGGAACAAACACTAATTACGTCTAACCAGAGGCTAGATGAATTATTTATTAGTAAACAGGAACAAAAAGCAAAGAACAAAAATAAAATTGGGTTGCCTCCCAACAAGCGCTATTGTTTAACGCCCCTAGCTAGGCATTGATAATTTCGATGATGCTCACATGAAAGACAAGAATTGAAGCACAAAGAGAGCATCATATAGCACGTGACAAACACATCTAAGTCTAACATACTTCCTATGCATAGGCATCTTATAAGCAAACAAATCATCAAGACAAGCAAAAACTAGCATATGCAAGGAAGAAGAAAGAGACGATAGCAATCTCGACATGAAGAGAGGTAATTTAGTAACCAAAAAATTTCTACAACCATATTTTCCTATCTCATAATAATTACATGTAAGATAATAAGCAAATTCAACAAAATATCTATCACATAAACTATTTTCAACACGATCCACATGCATGCGAAGTTGACACTCTTCCAATATAGTGGGATTAACATTAACTAAAGTCATGACCTCTCCAAACCCACTTTTATCAAAAATACCATAAGATTGAACATTCTCCAAATATGTGGAATCTAAAGTTGACACTCTTCCAAACCCACTTTCAATATTATTACAAGCACTATTATCAATCTCATATTCATCATGGGGCTTAAATAAATTTTCAAGATCACAATAAGAATCACCCCGGCCAATCATGATCATTGCAACAAGTAGTAGACATAGCAAAACTAGCATCGCCAAGCTTAGTGTTTTGCATATTATTAGCACAATTGACATCAAGAGAATTTATAATAACATCATTGCAATCATGCTTTTCATCGAAGGAACTATCAAGTATGGGTGCAATAGTAACGATTTCATGTTTAACATAAGGAACTATAACAAATTCATCTTCATAAATATTGGCAGCATGGCCACAAGAATAGCAAGCATCATGTTCATCAAGGGATATTTCAATCAAATTATCGGAATCATAATTATCTATAGATTCATGCATATCATTATTTTCTTCAGAAGCAACAGTCATTCTTTCAATAAATTCCTTGACATAGACATTATGAGCATACTTTTCGTAGTAATATTTAAGTATGTCGGAATTTTCAGATTTGTAGAGAGTAATATCATACTTTTCAATCAAAGAAGCAACTTCATGAGCACCCTTAAAAACGACAAATTCTTCAATTTGTTCGATATCATAGTAACTATATACACCCTTTCCATAAGAAGACAAGATTTCATTATCATTAAACTCACATAGGTAGGGGAGGTGTTTTTTAGGGTTCTTAGAGCAACAAATAAAGTCATAAATTTCACAAAGATTCCAAGCATAGCATAGCAAACTATTTATTTGATACCATAAGAGCCTCCCCTTTTCAGACAAACGATGACGCACAAAATGAGCATGCTCATCTAAAGATTTTCCCTCAACTAAACTAGTTGGGGTTTCAGCACGAGCACAAATAGATCAAAGATGATCCAATTAGAACACTTTAAGTGGATCCATGTCAATAGATTTTTAGCAAGCAAAGATGCAAGCAAATAGAAGGCACATGGAAACACAAACAAAAAGTCATACAGGAAGAAGGCGAAGAAAAGGCAAAGGTGAAGTGGGGGAGAGGAAAACGAGAGGCAAATGGCAAATTATGTAATGCGAGGGATAAGAGTTTGTGATGGGTACTTGGTGTGTCTTGACTTGTGCGTAGGCTCCCCGGCAACGGCGCCAGAAATCCTTCTTGCTACCTCTTGAGCATGCGTTGGTTTTCCCATGAAGAGGAAAGGGTGATGCAGCAAAGTAGCGTAAGTATTTCCCTCAGTTTTTGAGAACAAAGGTATCAATCTAGTAGGAGGCTACACTCAAATCCCTCGTACCTGCACAAACAAATAAGAACCTTGCAACCAACGCGATAAAGGGGTTATCAATCCCTTCATGGCCACTTGCAAAAGTGAGATCTGATAGAGATAATAAGATAAATATTTTTGGTATTTTTATGATATAGATTGGAAAGTAAAGATTGCAAGATAAAATAGATCGGAAACTTATATGATGGAAAATAGACCCGGGGGCCATAGGTTTCACTAGTTGCTTCTCTCAAGATAGCATAAATATTACGGTGGGTGAACAAATTACTGTCGAGCAATTGATAGAAAAGTGCATAATTATGAGAATATCTAGGCATGATCATGTATATAGGCATCACGTCCGCGACAAGTAGATTGAAACGATTATGCATCTACTACTATTACTCCACACGTCGACCGCTATCCAGCATGCATCTAGAGTATTAAGTTCATAAGAACAGAGTAACGCATTAAGCAAGATGACATGATGTAGAGGGATAAACTCAAGCAATATGATATAAACCCCATCTTTTATCCTCGATGGCAACAATACAATATGTGCCTTGCTTCCCTAACATCCTTTGGGAAAGGACACCATAAGATTGAACCCAAAGTTAATCACTTCTCCCATTGCAAGAAAGATCAATCTAGTAGGCCAAACCAAACTGATAATTCAAAGAGACTTGCAAAGATAACAAATCATACATAAAAGAATTCAGAGGAGATTCATGTTCATTGATAGTCTTGATCATAAACCCACAATTCATCGGATCTCAACACACACACCGCAAAAAGTATTACATCGAATAGATCTCCAAGAAGATCGAGGAGAACTTTGTATTGAGATCCAAAGAGAGAGAAGAAGCCATCTAGCTGATAACTATGGACCCGAAGGTCTAAGATAAACTACTCACACTTCATTGGAGAGGCTATGGTGTTGATGTAGAAGCCCTGCATGATCGATTCCCCTCTGGCGGAGCGCCGGAAAAGGCCCCAAGATGGGATCTCACGGGTACAGAAGGTTGCCGAGGTGGAAATAGGGTTTTGTGGTGCTCTCTGATGTTTTCGGGGTATATGAGTATATATAGGGGAAAGAAGTCGGTCAGGGGAGCCACGAGGGGCCCATGAGGGTGGGGGCGCGCCTACCCCCCTTGGACGTGCCTCCCTGCCTCGTGGCCGCCTCTTTGCTTCCTTGGCGTCCACTCCAAGTCTCCTGGATTGCGTTTGTTCCAAAAACGATTCTCCCGAAGGTTTCATTCCGTTTGGACTCAATTTGATATTCCTTTTCTGCGAAACACTGAAATAGGCAAAAAAACAGCAATTTGCACTAGGCCTCCGATTAATAGGTTAGTCCCAAAAATAATATAAAAGTGTATAATAAAGCCCATTAAACATTCAAAACAGATAATATAATAGCATGAAATAATAATAAAATTATAGATACGTTGGAGACGTATCAGTGGTGGCGCTGGTTGTCGGCTTGGTCGCGGCACGTCGATTCGGCTTGACGGCGGGGTGCGGGGTGTGGAGGTGGCCTCCCTTCTCCTAGGTTCAGGTCGTCGGTGCTCTTGCGTCGGGGATGGCTGTGACCTAGGGTTTGTGCTCGGGCAGGCCGGATTTGGGCCCGAGGCAGGTCGGAGCAGTCGTTCCGGGTAGGTGAGGTCAGGCGCGGTCTGGGAGGTGCTCGCGGGAGGTAATGGGGCGGCACGGCTGCTTTGGTTGGGCGGCGGTGTGATCCGGGTTGCTGGCGTTTCGGTGGGCGATGCGGATCTGGATCGTGGTGGTGGACGACACCCGATGGTGCGTAGGTACGGGGGGTTGACTTGGTCCGCGTTGGAAGCCATCGCGTTGTGCCCTTCCTGCTTGGTGCTCGTTTATGGTGTCGGTCCGAGGGTTGTTCTCCGGGCGTTGTTGTGTCGTCGTACGGATCGGCACCATTGACCATGCTCATGGCGGCGTTCGAGCGTGCTCGGTGGTGGTCGTCGGTAGTCACTGGGTTGTTTCCACCCACCGGTCCATCGGGATCGGCTAGGGACACAGGTGTGGGCGCTTCCTACTGTGGAGGTGCCGACCCAAACTCGGTGGCTGTTGTCGGGCTAGGAGTGAAAGGTGGTCCCTTTGGCTCTTACCTATGTGGTTGGGCGGTCGTGACGTGGATGATCGGCGGTGCCTGGAGGCATAGATGCCGGGACGACGGTCCCGGACGGAGGGCTCCACAGATGGCTTTCCGGCAGGCTTCATGGTGGCGGTGGTGGCTCCATCTTCTGGTCGTGTGGGCGACTAGGGATGTAGTGGTGGGAGGTTCCGGCCTCCTCTGGCAGTGCCCAGATCTAGGGCGGACAAGTTGTCCCTCATTGAGGTGGTGGTCGGGACTCCTCTTGGTGGTGCAGGCGAGTGTCTGAGTGAAAGCTCGCGCTTCTGGCGCCGGCGCCGGCGACGCCCGTGGGTGCCGCTTGCTTCTTGAAGACGGTGTCGTGGGTCTCGTCTTTGTCCTAGGGCTCACGGTGAAAACCTTTGTCTGTTCTCAGACTCTCCAGCGGCGACGCTTCGCCGTCACCCTCTTGGGGGCGTTGTCATTGAGCTCAGGGGTCTTTGTTCGTGCCTTGGCGAGTGTTAGGCTTGTTCTAGGCTTATGTTGTATCTTCCGATCTGCTTTATAAGGGGCCCTCCCCACCATATTGTATCGTTGGGCCGTGTACTTTGGTTCGTTGCTTTATTTATAAAGCGGGCCGAAAGCCTATTTCAAGAAGGGTGAACCGCTGGAGGTGCTGAGGGAGCTCCTAGTGTGGTGGAGGAAGAAGACAATGCTGGCCTTCCATCGTGTTCCTTGCCGGCCGTTAATCAACGAAATCGCTTAGAAGGCGACCAAGGCGACCAAGCAGGATGGTTGCTATATCAATATAGCAGGGTGTAAGCCTGTTTCGGTAAGCAGGATGATGCCGCCGACAACAACGAGGAGACGAACGCATGGCATCCGACCAGCTTGGTGCTCGTGGTTTTGGCACCGGAATTCTTGCGCAGATCCAGAGAGAAACCGGCCAAAACGAGCGCCGACCATGCCTATGTTTCAATTTGATTGAACGATATATATATATATATATATATATAGATATATATATATATATATATATATATATATATATATATATATATATATATATATATATAGGACAAATGTTTCCTACAAGCAGTGGTAGTTACCACCACTTGCGTTTTGTATGTTGTATGTAGTATCTATCGAAACCGAGATTATGTACGTGTAGTATGTAGTATATAACAATGATTAAGTAGTATATATACTAATTTTTAGGTAGTATGTACCATGTTTTGAGTATGCTCTTTTTTACGTACAAATATGTATGTATTTCATAAATATAACAAAAACTATGGGCTCATATGCAATTTTTTCATGTAACTTGCTTTGAAATATCTTAGATATATTATATAAACATATTTAAAATAATAAAATAATATATATAATAGCACATGGTAGTATATAAGATATGTGGGGTAACTACCACCGGATGGTAGGATGGATTTTCCCTATATATATATATATATATATATATATATATATATATATATATATATATATATATATATATATATATATATATATATATATATATATATATATATATATATATATATATATATATATATATATATATATGGTCTCGGTTAGCAATAAATGAAAAACAGCGTGATTTGTGGGACTAATTGGAGATGCATCCGTTGGATGGAAAGACATATGAACGGAAATGCTTAGTTTGATGGAAGACGTCTCAGAGAAAGCGTTTCCCACCCCTCAAAAAAATAAAAGAGAAAGCGTTTCCCTTTCGGAAACCGGCGACGGCTCGTGCAGAAACAAACTGTGTTGGGATCGGACTAGGATAAGTAGTATTCAATCTATTCATCCATCAATAAATAGGGCGCACACGCGCCCGGTTTCTGCATCATCGACTCCTGCCCGTTTCACCACGCACGACACGACCGGCCGGAACCCAACCGTTCCTTCGCCGAGAGAGAGCTAGGGCACGGGTGGCCGGCCACGATGGTGCTCGCGGAGCTGGGCGGCAGCATCTCCCGCGCGCTGGCGCGGATGAGCAGCGCGACGGTGGTCGACGAGAACGTTTTCCGGGAGTGCCTCAACGAGATCGCGCGCGCGCTCATGCAGGCCGACGTCCGCTTCAAGATGGTCTGCGACCTGCAGGCCAACATCAAGAAGTCCGTCAACCTCGAGGCCCTCGCCGCCGGCACCAACAAGCGCCGCATCATAGAGACCGCCGTCGGGAAGGAGCTCTGCAAGATGCTGGATCCCGGGAAGCCCGCCTTCGTCCCCAAGAAGGGCAAGCCCAACGTCGTCATGTTCGTCGGATTGCAAGGTCAGAATTTCTCATTGACCAACCTCGCTTCTTTCTGAATTAATTTCTGATTGGCCAACCTCGCTTCTTTCTGAATTTCAATCTCCTTATGTGATTGCTGATCTTAGTTACAAATTTACAATATAATAACACTGATGATCGACGATCACTGAATATATAACGATATATGTTTTGCAGGCTCTGGGAAAACCACCACATGTACCAAATACGCGCATTATCATCAGCGCAAGGGATTCAAACCGTCACTGGTTTGCGCCGATACGTTCCGGGCCGGTGCTTTTGATCAGTTGAAGCAGAACGCAACCAAGGCCAAGATACCTTTCTACGGAAGGTACACTACATTGGCAGATTTATTACTCATGGATCAAAACCTAGCTTGTCTCTCCAGAATATTCACCTAATAGAATTTCTGTCTTTTGCAGCTACATGGAATCAGACCCTGTCAAGATTGCTGTTGAGGGCCTGGAAAAGTTCAGGCAAGAGAAATCTGATCTCATCATCATCGACACGAGTGGGCGCCATATGCAGGAGGCTGCGCTCTTTGAGGAGATGCGCCAAGTTGCCGAAGCAACGGTATCTACACTGTCACGGTCTTGCCCTGTCATTGCTATCCTCTAGTTTTGAGATTTTCACTCACCTTTTATGGTTGTTTCACAGAAACCAGACCTGGTGATATTTGTGATGGACGGCAGCATTGGTCAGGCTGCGTTTGAACAGGCACAGGCATTCAAGCAGAGTGCTTCCGTTGGTGCTGTGATTATCACAAAATTGGATGGTCATGCGAAGGGAGGCGGTGCACTGAGCGCGTAAGTATTTCTCTTTATTTTCTCGCTCCTTCTTGCGCTATTCGTGTCACTACTTACCACTTATTAATCTCCATATTACTTTAGTTCGACAGGAAAATGCCACTTGATTTAGGTTTCTTTCTTTCCGCATGACTGAATATATGTTTACTGTCTGTGAAGCAGTTAAGGCTGTTATTGCTACGCTGTATTCTCAAATCATGATTTAGTTTCATTATATTGTGTGTTTTACAAATAGGTGAATATATCTTTTGATGGAGTAGTTAAGAATCCAAGCAACTTTTTCTTGACATCCTTGCTTCTTTTTTCCAGGGTTGCAGCTACAAAAAGCCCAGTGATATTTATTGGAACTGGAGAACACATCGATGAATTTGACGTTTTCAATGTGGAACCATTTGTCGGTCGTCTGCTAGGTTAGCAACTACACTACATCCAGTATTGTTTATAACTTGGTGATTCTTCTTTCTAGTTTAGCTAACATGGTTTTCGCAGGTAGAGGAGACTTGCCTGGCTTACTCGACAAGATGGAAAGTATTGTGCCTGCTGATCAACAAGCTGAGCTTGTGGCAAAGCTGGCTGAAGGAGCCTTCACACTCAGACTTATGTATGAGCAATTCCAGAATCTCCTGAAAATGGGGCCAATGGGACAGGTATTTACCATGTTAACATCTGATTTAACTTTCATACGGTTCTTCTTCTGTGATAGCATTGCTTAAGCGTGCATTTTCTGATTTATCTTGCAGATCTTCTCCATGCTGCCCGGGTTTAGCTCGGAGCTGATGCCGAAAGGACAGGAGAAACAAAGCAAAGAAAAGATCAAGCGGTACATGACGATCATGGACTCCATGACAGCAGCAGGTGAGTTTGTCTAAGAGTTAAATCTCTTTTGTGTGTAGCAAAAATATTGCAAGAGCAATCATCTGAAACTTATCCCATCGCTGATCGATCAACTTTGCAGAGCTCGACAGCAAGAACCCAAAGCTGATGACCGAGTCGCGGATCCTCCGGGTGGCTCGAGGGTCGGGCAGGCAAGTGAAGGACGTGACGGACATGCTGGAAGAGTACAAGCGACTGGCCAAGATGTGGAGCAAGCTGAATGTGTCGAAATTGATACCGCCGAACGGAAAGATGAGTGACCAGGCCATCCAGAAGATGCTCAAAGCCTTGCCGCCGCAAGTGGTGCAGCAGATGGGGGGCAAAAGTGCCTTCGAGGCTCTGGTGAAGCAAATGGGCGGCGGCAAGGACATGAGCAAAATGCTTGCTGGCATGAAGGGTGGTGCTTAGTCTTGCAAATATAGGTGGTGCGCTTGCTACGTTGTAGTAAAATTTCTCTCCTGACAAGATACTACGTATATGGTTCCCAACTACGGAACTACCCATTGTACTTAAATTTCTTTGGAACTGACATGTAGACAATCAAATTCACTGAGTGTGGCTTTTGTGACTTTATTATCTGGATTACTTGGGCTTCTGCAGAATTTGAAAATTTTCAAGTCCAAGCTCTGAGGTTTCTTGCTTCGTAAAGTGTACATTTCAGCGCATAGCTATACTTTTCGACAATTTTAGGGGTAAAGACGAGACTTAGTTGTCTGCTGAGCCAAATTGTTATCTACTGCTAGCTCTCTAGGTCAAGATTTTACAAGTTTTTTTTGTAGCATCTATCAAGATTTTACAACTTTACTATGCAAAGTTGATATGTTTTACTAATCAAATGGAATATACACCATTATTTGATCCTTATCGTCTGGACTGCTAGCCTAGCTAGCCTAACGTAATGGAACCACGATTTGATTGACAAGCATAACCCAACAGTAGTAGACTAGGTGGCCCTCGAGTCGCTCCCACGGGCGACTCCGGGCGGCAACCCTAGTGCCGCCGCCCCCAGCTCCTCGCCTCGGCCTCCCCCTCCTCGCCGCCGCCGGTGGCGTCGCCGGCCCCTCACTGATGTCATGGTGGCCCGCCGGAGTGGCCCCCTCTCCCCTCTCCCCCTTCCAGCCACTACAGGAAATATGTCAACTTGTGACCTTGACTATTGGTCACTGAAAGGTCATTATTTTTCATTTGCGACCTTTTTGTGACTAAAAACAGAAGGTCAAAAGCTGGCGGTCGTAAACTGAAATTAACGACCTTCTCTGTGAGAAGGTCGTAGACGTTTGCGACCAAAACAGAAGGTCGTTGAACCCATGACCTTTTGTTTTGATCACTGGCTGTCTACCCAGGCCACGTCGGATCCGACGTGGCAATCTGACGTGGCAAAATTACGACCAATTGAAAAGGTCGTTGGTATGATTCAGCCCGGTCCAGTTCGGTGTCTATATGGGCCAAGCCCATTAATTCAGCCCATTTATTATATTTTTTCCTTGTTATTCTGGTCAGCTTCATGGGTCTGGCCCAAGAATTAAGCCTTTTTATATATCTGGTTGTGCCTTTTCTTTTTATTTTCTAGGACATGGCCTTCTATAATTCATTTCTTTTTTGGGCCTCGGCCCTTTTACAGTGCAATCTATTTTGGGCCTCCACAACAGACATGGTTATCCCAGCTTGACATCTCAGCATGTACACATGAATTCAAACCATTTTATTTCTTCCAACACAAAAGGATTCTTTAAATAGTCACAACATTAGATAGTAGATACATTGGACATTGACTGAATTAACACGGAAATGAAGCAACATTTCTATTTCTACCATTTCTATTTCTACCAGCAGCATTTCTATTTCTACCAGCAGCAGTAGACACTTGCAAGGAGCTAAACTAACAACAACCATCCTTCATCAATTAGTGCTGCTGCTTGGTGTGCCGCATCACTAGTTGCCCTGCACACAGCAAGTTTCCGGAGCAACGTAGGGAGCCTTCTCCTACAATTCATTCAAACAGAGGAAATGTTAGTGTGGTGCCACTCTCATCCATTCAACTGACAGCATCTAATACTAGCTATCTCAAGGAGGGGGATAAGGGAATCGATAGGCTAGTACCAGTTAATGATGGCGTCGACGATGATCTGGATGGGTTGGCGTTGTTGAGGAGGTGGATGATCTCCATGGTGTGCATGATGATGCAGACTAGCATGATCTTCCCGTTGTTGTTATCGTGCATCATGAGCGAGTTGCGTGAGGGGCTGAATGCCAGTACAAAACAATGAAAGACAACTAAAGCTGGATAGAAGAATGCATTCATCTTGCAAGTTAACAGTTATCACAGAGAACAGGATACCATAATATGAATGAAATCACTCATATTCTAATCTCACATAGACAAAATTCACTGCAATAGTAATAGTACATCTTCACTTGAATATATCTAAGAAGTCCAATTGGTTGTCATAAGCAAGTGTTCTTAGGTTAGCCTTAACATGGCAGCCCAACTTATACAACTTAATTGTGAGCAAAGAGTACATATCAGTAAAAGGTTAGGCAAGACCGTAAAGAAATACAGAGGTACCAGAGTGAGAAAACATTGGTGATGCAAGTAGCATAAGCATAATACAACAACATATATTTGACGTGGACATCAAAGAAGTCCATTCGGACCATAAGCAAGTATTTTGCACAGGTTAACCTCAATACAATGCCCCAACTTTGTTAATTATCAGCAAACAACACATGTCAGCCATCTACTTTCGTTCTACAGAACCAATTGGACAATAGCCATCTATTTTGTAACAACTACAGTTAACTTGGGAGAAATCAAACCAAACCAATTGGTAAACAAAATTGCACTAAATTTTTGGGGCATCAAGCAAGAAATTTAATTGGCAAACAATGAAATTTAGTCAATCATGTAAGCAAATTTGGAGCAGCAGAAATCAGGGACTAAGCCTGGAAATCTGAACAGGGAGATGTAGAGGGAGGCCTTGAAATAGAGTTGTTGCTTCCACATGGTTGGGCATCTTCCATGGAACAGCATCACTCAGGGACTTCCACTTCTCACCATCGGCCTTTCCAATCTGCGATTCAACCAACACAAACCAGATCAGGACACATAATTCACAAGGAAACTCATCTCGCAGCACCACCAGTTCGAACGAACAACGAGACAGGCGGATACTCATCTCGCAGCACCACCAGTTCGAACGAACAATGAGACAGGCGGATGGGGGACGAAGCGGGATCGAGACGCTTACCACAGAGACATGCTTGATGTCGGGGTGCTTCTCCTTGTACTCCTTCCTGAAGTTGCCCCTGCAAAGACGAAACACGCACCAAATCCTCAGTCGGGACGCGACGCCACACCACAGAAGCAACATGAATCGAACCAGGAACCGAGACTGGGACTCACATGAAGATGAAGAAAGCGCTCGGGGGGGGTGCATGGGCTTGTTGGGGTCCTTCTCAGCCTTGCTCTTCTTCACCGCGAGCCTGCACTACCACAACAGAAACAACATCAGCAAACCAAACCGAGTCAGAACCCAATGCAAAATAGCAGCAGCCACCACGGGAAACGATAACGAGACGGGGAGACAAGGGAGGGAGGGGTCGGGGCACTGACCTGGAGTTGCCGGTGCGGGAGCCCACCTTTGTTACTATGTTAAACAAAGTTGATTTGCCAACATTGGGTAACCCGACCTGCATGAAACATCAATAGTAAACTTCATATATCCTCTTATTCCTCTACTTGGCAACAACAGAATAGTGCGCCAATCAACATTCAACAGAAGAGTAGTCCATTATAATTTATGATGAAATCTAAGATCGAATAAAGGATACAAGGGCAAGTATTGTTAAACACCATCAATGCAACTAGAGAAGTGCGGTACTGGCAACTCATGAAACTTCTCGAACAGTAGTAGTACATAGTAACATGCTAGTGGTGTCCAAGCAGACTGAGTTACATGCATAAAACTACAATTCATCCACCCTAAGCGGTCAAGATAAACACATGACAAATCTAAATCCATAACCAACTGCAGCTTCTTCTTTTATAGTCTACAACGACATAGTTCAGTAGGAAATCAGAATAAAATTGGACAGCGCCGCCCACCCGATTGAGGGAGCCACATGAATTCTTGCTTGAGTTTACTTGAGAAAGCGATAGTACGCTGAAGGAATAAGCTATAGTCCTGGTCAATCAACAAATCGTATGCTTGTTGCTCACGGACATACTGCTAGTACCGACATGCACACAACACAGGACAACTACCAAGCATCCAACATCGGTGGCTTATCTCCTCTAAAAGTGCAACCTTATTTTGCATCTACACTATACACTAATCATGCAACAATTCATAGTAATTTGAGGAGTATTTGCTAGGATCCTGATGACAATTTTAGATTCAATTGTAGTGTTTGTCATCCACAGTTGTATGGTTCTATCTAGGATTGCAAAAAAAACAGAGAAAACAGAGAGCTACCCAGCATCCACGACTAGCTACGTCTTGGTCCTGCAGCACGTCTTTGAGCTTTGGCAGGATGGGGAAGGAAGAAGGGGGCGTCTTGGTCCTGCAGCACGTCGGAAGGGTGCTGCCGTCATGGAAGGCCACCGCAGCTATGCGCCACAGGCAGGCGAGAGAAGGGGATACACCTGATGCGGCCAGCACGGTGTACCCATCCCCTTCCCCTTCCCGTGGTGGCGCTGATGGTCGGATCTGCACAGGAAAGAAACAAAGCAAGCAGCAAGACATGAGAGGAGATGCTGCAGGCTATGGAGGAGCGGCAGGACGGGGAAGGAAGGAGGAAGGCGTACCTTGGCCATCGGCAGGTGGGTCAAAAATGATGTAGGTGTCTCCTACCTCGCCGCCGTCAAGGGGCGTGCGAAAATAAGGGGGTGGACGATGCGGACGGCTTGGGTCCCTCCCTCGCGCTGCTGGTGCAGCAGCCGCCGTAGGTGGGTGTGGATCCGGCGCTGTTGTCGCCATCGCCGGAATCTCTCGCCCCATCCACGGGTGGGTGGAGCTGTGGAAGAGAGGAACTAGGGTTTTGGGCTCTTTCGAGGAGGGAGGCAGTGGCGCTGTGGAGGTTGGAGGTGGCGGCTAGGGGTTGGAGACGAGGGCACGGTGGCCATGGGAGGAGGTGGTCGCCGCGGTCAAATAGATCTGGGATGTAGGGAGAGGGGAGAAGGAGAGGGTAGGGGCGCCGGCTGTGGAGTAGAGGCGGCGGAGTGCAGTCAGGCGTGGGTCATCGATGGTGGCGGTGGGGGCGGCGGCAGATCGAGATCGGGGAGGAGGCGCCGACGCGTTGGATCCGCCAGGGTCAGGCGAGAGGAAGGAGAAGAGAGCGAGGTGAGAAAGAAAGGAGGCGGGGGGTGGATGCAAATGTGCACGAGGACTCGGGAGAGCTAGGGTTTCGGCTTAGGTGGGCTTCAGGTGAGGACAGTCGTTGGATCCGGGAGCATCCGACGGTGATCCATTCACGATCCGCGTGAAACGCCCACGGACCAATCAAAATGCAATACACGCGTACGATGTCATGACCATCTAAATTGGTCGTAGTTAACTAACAAATTGGTCGTAGTTGACTAAAACTTGTTTTCCATTTTTCAAGTGTTTAAATGAGTTTTTTTGTGAAGGACCTACAATATATTTATTGCAAAATTGGATGAAATCAATTTTATAAAATATTAGGACATATTTAATGTAGAATTGACCAAATATTTGGGTGTTAAAAGTTTTGATTCACCTCTCGTGAAAAAGACAAATTTCCGCCGATCCAGCTGTAAGCGGGTCAAGTTTGAACTGCAGCTGCCTCATAGTTTGCTCATGATGTTTTCCAAAAATCATTTCTAGGTATAAAAGTATCTATTTAATAAGAGAAACACCAAAAGTTTTTCAATATTCAACCAGTAGCTCAGAACGGTCATGCCCGTCATTTTGACCGCATTTTGAAACGGGCATAAAAAATCTAAAAAATAAAAACAATTGAAAACCTTCGCATTGTGTCATTATATGTGACCAAGTTATGAGAAAAAATAATAAATTTATAATAGTGCAATTATTTTAAAAAATTGTTCTCAAAAACGAGTTATCATGTGTGGAGATCAATGTCTTTCAAGCCAAATGATCAATCTAATGGCCACATTCATGGCATAGTTTGTTAAAATGATTTCATATTATGCAAAATGATGCATCTTGGAATGACAAACAATTTTGCCTAAGGAAGTTTTCAATTTTTTTGGACGAAATATTCATTTTCCATTTTTCGAGTGCCCAAAATGAGTTTTTTTGTAAAGGACCTACCATATATTTATTTCAAAATTGTACCAAATAAATTTTATAAAATACTAGGACATATTTAATGCACAATTGACCAAATGGTTGGGTGTAAAAAGTTTGTTTACACCTCTGGTGAAAAAGACAAATTTCGGCTGATTCAGTTGGAAGCGGGTCAAATTTGAACTGCAGCTGCCTCATAGTTTGCTCTTTATTATTTCCAAAAATCATTTCTAGGTACATAAGTATCTATTTAATCATAGAAACACAAAAGGTTTTCCAAGATTCAAGCACTAGCTAGAAACGGTCATGCCCGCCGTTTTGACCGCATTTCGAAACGGGCATAAAAAATTCAAAAAAATCAAAAAATTGGAAAACCTTAGCATTGTGTCATTATATGTGGCCAAGTTACCATAAAAAATTATAAACTTGTAATACGGCGATTATTTTTAAAAAGTATTCTCAGAAACGAGCTATCAAGTGTGAAGATACATGGCTTCCAACCCAAATGCTCAATCTTATGGCCACATTCATGACATAGTTTGTTCAAATTATGTTATACTGTGAATAAGGTTGCACATTGCAATGACAAACAATGTTGCCTAAGGAAGTTTTCATTTTCTTTGGACGAAAAATTCATTTTCCATTTTCCGAGTGCCCAAAATGAGTTTTTTCTGTGAAGGACCTACCATATATTTGTTGCAATATTGGACTAAATCATTTTTATAAAATAATAGACCATATTTAGTTCATAATTGACCAAATAGTTGGGTGTAAAAAAGTTTTGATCCACCTCTCGTGAAAAACACAAATTTCTGCCGATTCAGTTGGAAGCGGGTCAAATTTGAACTGTAGCTACCTCGTAGTTTGCTCTTTATTTTTTCCAAAAATCATTTCTAGGTACATAAGTATCTATTTAATCAGAGAAACACCAATAAAAATTCCAAGATTCAACCACTAGCTAGGAACGGTCATTCGCGCTGTTTTGACCGCATTTTGAAACGGGCATAAAAAATTCAAAAAAATCAAAAAATTGGAAAAACCTTCACATTGCGTCATTATATGTGACCAAGTTACCAGGAAATAAACTTGTAATACGGCAATTATTTTAAAACAGTGTTCTCGAAAACGAGCTATCAAGTGTGAAGATTCATGGCTTTCAAGCCAAATGATCAATCTTATGGCCACATTCATGACATAGTTTGTTCAAATGATCTCATATTGTGCACAAGGGTGCATATTGGAATGACAAAAAATGTTGCCTAAGGAAGTTTTCCTTTTCTTTGGATGAAAAATTCATTTTCCATTTATCGAGTGCCCAAAATGAGTTTTTTTGTGAAGGACCTACCAAATATTTGTTGCAAAATTGTACCAAATAAATTTTCTAAAATACTAGGACATATTTAATGCACAATTGACCAAATGGTTGGGTTTAAAAAGCTTTTATCCACCTCTCGTGAAAAAGACAAATTTCTGCCGATTCAACTGGAAGCGGGTCAAATTTGAACTACGGCTGCCTCATAGTTTGCTCTTATTTTTTTTAAATCATTTATAGGTACATAAGTATTTATTTAATCATAGAAACACAAAAAAAATTCCAAGATTCAACCACTAGTTAGGAACGGTCAAGCCCGTCGTTTTGACCACATTTTGAAACGGGCATAAAAAATTCAAAAAAAATCAAAAAATTGGAAAACCTTCACATTATGTCATTATGTGTGACCAAGTTTCCAGGAAAAATAATAAACTTGTAATATGGAAATTATTTTAAAAAAGTGTTCTCAGAAATGAGCTATCATGCGTGAAGATTCATGGCTTTCAAGCCAAATGATCAATCTTATGGCCACATTCATGGCATAGTTTGTTCAAATAATCTCATATTGTGCACAAGGGTGCATCTTGCAATTCCAAACAATGTTGCCTAAGGGAGTTTTCATTTTCTTTTCACGGAAAATACATTTTTCATTTTCCGAGTGCCCGAAATGAGTTTTTTTTTGTGAAGGACCTACCATATATTTGTTGCAAAATTGGACCTAATCAATTTTATAAAATACTAGGCCATATTTAATGCACAATTGAAAAAATGGTTGGGTGTCAAAAGTTTTGATCCACCTCTGGTGAAAAAGACAAATTCCATGGAATTCAGTTGGAAGCGGGTCAAATTTGAACTGCAGCTGCCTCATAGTTTGGTCTTTATTTTTTGCAAAAATCATTTCTAGGTAAATAAGTATCTATTTAATCATAAATACATGGTTTTATGGCGAGACATCGAGGTTTGGACGGTGGTCGAGGGCCCCAACTCTAGAGCGCATAAGCTCGCATGCCCGCCGCATGACCGTGGTGTTGCCATGCGTTCTGGGCGGCCTAGGCATGTCTAGTGGGTTGGGCACTCCCCAAGTAGGTGCTAGGAAGAAAATTACAACATAAGATTCTCATGAGGAGACCAAACTATGCTCAAAGATGAATTAGCAGCCAAGTGTTTGATTAGCGGCATGGGAAATGCACATGGCCAATGGGCGTGAGTTTTGGATGAGGATGATCATATACTAATAAGAATGTCTTCACAATTTTTTAGGGAAATCAAGAATATATAAATAACACTTCCTTCACAAAGTGCTACTTTGAACAGAATAGGAAAATGAATATTGTTGAGTTATTTTTGAACTAGGCAAGGAAGGTTTTTGACATATTAGATGAAGATATGATCCAAACAATTTATGAAATTTTTTTGGGAATTTTTGGAATAACAGAAATATAGGTTGCTTCACAATCTAGGACAAAAATTGACACATGGACATGACACATAGGCAAAACTGATGAGATGGCGCCTAGTCATCACAACCCACCACAATTTACAAGGCTATGACCATCTATATTGGTCGTTAACAACTAGAAATAAGGCGGCAGACTAGCGATGTTTGCTTTATGACCCTTTTGTGTAAGGAAATTACGACCTTTTTGACCAAAATGGTCGCAATGGTTTAGGGTTTGGAGCCCCCCGAACAGCTTTTGACCAATTGGTCTCAAATGGTCATAGATCTATGGCCAATTCTTCCAGGGTCACTGACAGAAGGTCACTAGTTTACATATTTCTTGTAGTGAGCGACGGCTTGTGCGGCTCCAGGGAGTCGGGTTACTCTGGCGGCGGATCTGGTTGATGGTGGCGGTTGGTGGCGGCGGGGATGGCTGACGGGCCAGCTAAGGTGGTGGTGTTTGCCGCTGGTGGTTGTGCTGCTCTGGTGGGGTCGTGGGGCTTCTGGTGGTGTTAGCCAGGGCGTGGAGGCGCATGATCTGTGGTGGTGGTTGGAGCTCCAACGTGTGGCAATGGTGGTGCGTGTCCTGCGACTCCAATGCTTGGAGCTCACCGGGCGACGCGGGTGGGCAACGGTCGGGCGTGGTCGTTGCTCCAGCCGTGGGCGGCGGTGCGGGGAGGTCTGGCGCATGGTGGTGGCCTCCCGATATCGTGGCTGCTTCACGTTGGCTCGGTGGCTCTGCCTGCGGCGGTCGCCGGCTTCTCTGGCATCGGCTCATCTACGAACAGACCGTTTCGACCTTCGCCCCATCTCCTCATCGTCCGAGCACTACTTCCATTGAAGGGCTGGCCCTCTCCCAGCCGTGGTCCATCACGCATCTCGCGTCCGGTGCGGCAGGACCGAGCTCGTCTCGCGCATGGTGCAGCAGGACTGACCTCGTCCCCCTCATGGTGCTGCAGGACCGAGCTCGTCTCACGCTCGGGGCTGCGGGATGGGCCGACAGATGCCAGTTTTAATTTGGCCGGCCTATTGGGTCTCGACGTTGGGGGTCACCCAGGGGTGCGAAAGGTGGGACCTTTCCGCTCGTCTCTTTGGTTGGGGTAGCGGCGGGTCTCGGGTGAGGCGGTGTCAAGGTCTTGGATGTCGGGGCGGCGGCCCTGGTGGTGGTAGCGCGGTGCTCTTGGGCAGAGCCCGTGGCTTGGTGTTGCCCAGTGGCCATGGCCGTGTGGGCGGCGTGGTAGTCGGCGTGTGGTGTTCGGTGGCAGTGAGTGTTGGCCGGGGTGAAAACAGGTTCTATCTTCGGATGGACCGGCGGCGGTGAAGCTCGTTCCCTTGAAGGCGTTGTCGCGGCTCTCATTGTCCATCATACGGCTCCAGAGAAAACTATGATCCTCAGATCAGGTGGTTGCAGCGCTCTAGTGTCGTCCCCTTCCTAAAGGAGCCGCCTTCGATTGCCTTATGTGGCTTCATCTCTTCACGGTTAGTGCTAGGGGTGGTGTTGTTGCGCTCAACGCCTATGTATCCTGTCCTGGGGGTGTGTGTGTATTCTGGTGGCATGCATTTGTACTGGGTGATTGATGATCAGTGCTATATATATAAAGAGGAGCGAAAGCCTTTTTCGGTAACGTAATGGAACTGATATATAGCGCATTAATTACTACCCTCTCATTTTAGAGACTTGTTTACATTACAGAGAGAGTACATATTATGTGCAAGACAAGTAACGCGTCAATGGTTACAAATGTATTAAAAATTATACTCACATTATATCTTTATTATCCTCCACAATCTTTTTGACATGCATTTCTTGCGTAGAACTTGTATTATTATGCACGTGTGGAATGATGTAGAAGAAAGATCAATGAATGAATACTCTTTAAGAGAACACATGAATAGCATGTTATTTTACAATCTATCATGTGCGCTAGAAATGATAATTGGGCGTCCACTAGTTATCTAGATAGAGCATGCTGAAGTGCCCGCAGCCTGCCAACCCGTGTTTAAGGCTCAACCTTCATCGGGCTGGTTGGTGTTCACCTTTCTCCTTACAAAAATGCCACTGAGGGGCTATACATGGCCGGTCAAGTCCTTTTGTGTGCGCTAGAGATAAATAACACACTAGTTGCTGCCAATGTATTGTGTTGAGAGGAATAACATGTTAATTGCTGACAATGTATTTTTGTGTGTGCTAATCTTTCATCTTCTATATAAGGATTACAATAGAACCCACTCTTTAGACATTCAATTCACACCTTAGAAGTTCAACATTTGAAGATGCTGAATAGGTCAGCCCCAAGCTACATTGAACATGATGCCAAGCGTGACATCGCCTTCAAGGAGCTACCCGAAGAGCTTGTCAAGGACACAGCCGAACTCTCCGCTCTCTTCGAAGCAAGAACTGCAGTTGTCGTAGAGGCGTCAAACGAGAAGGTGCACTTGTTTGGTCTCCATCTATCTGACCTTCTGTAAGTGCATCTAGTGCCACCCATCTAGTGCCACCCCTAGTTGGTTTTGGAGTATTTACAACAAACCTGGTTGAGGGACTAATGTGTTTGTGAGAATTGCAGGATAACACAGGTAGTAGTCCCTCATTGATTCGGTTTACCTACCGGAGATGACCCCTAAAAATGTGTGAAGACATTGAAGACAATGGTGGTCTGTGAAGTTATTCACGTTGAAATGACTTGAGAAGACATCGCATCAAGACTATGGAGCGCGAAGACTTAGTTGTTTCGTTGCTTCCTTTTCTTCTTTGTTGAGTCCTAGGAACCACTGCACTGTTAAGTGGGGTCCAAGTGAACAAAGTCAGAGTGACTGAAGTGATGCTCAACCAGATCCTATGTCTCCGAGCGAAGACAATGAGAGAAAATCTTATCCAGAGTCAGATGAGTCAGCTTTACTTGTAGCCCAAGTCAAGCTGCCGTGTGTGTTTGAAATCTGACCGTTGGGACACATGTCAGTTCCTTTAGTGACCCAGGGTCATTTCGAACAAATTAGATCAGGTTGCCCAGTGGCTATAAATAGCCCACCCCCTACACCATAAATTGGTGGCTTCTCAGAGTTAGTGCACGGCTTTTGTCATTTGAGAGCAACCCACCTCCGAAGCTTTTGAGAGAGAATCCTTGCGAGGACAAAGCCCAAACCACCCAGAGCCCAAAGAGTGTTTGGCATCACTGAAGTCTTTCTGTCCGCGTGATCTGAAGACTTGTTACACTTGAGGACAGTGAATCCTCCAGCCGGTTAGGCGTCGCGTTCTGAGCATTCGAGAGTCATTGTGGATTGCCGGTGAACAAAGTCTGTGAAGGTTTGGAAGTCTACCTTGAAGACTTACTAGAGTGGTTGGGCGGGGACTAGCTGTCCTTAGCTCAAGGGGAATAAGGTGAAGATGCGGTCTTCTGAGTTGAATCTCAGCCTCCCTAACCAGGCGTATAGTTGTCACAGCAACTGGAATTGGTCGAACAAATCTCTGTCCTCTCCAAGCTACTGGTTCTATCTCTCACTTCTCTTTACTTACAGTTTGTCTTCGTGAAGTCATTGCCTGCTTGCATTATCTGTTTGACTTCACTGTGTGACTACTTGGTCTGATTGGCTTCATACTATCTTCCATCCTGATCCTTACTACCTAGTTGCTGATAGTCCTCGTGCTTTCACTTCATTGAATACTTGGCTATGGTTTGCCTAGTGTAGTCTACCTTCTGCTGCATACGAATAGTGTCATTTCTATTGTTTGTCTTCGAAACTCCCATGTTTTGAATACTTTCATAAAAATCGCCTATTCACCCCCCCCCCCTCTAGTCGATAACTAGCTCTTTCAATTGGTACCAGAGTAAGGTACTCCCTTGTTCTGTGTGATTCGGTTTAACCACCTGGAGTTTTAGCTATGTCGACTGTAGGGATAATAAATGTCTCCGCTGCGTGCCCCATCTTCGATGGTACTGAATATCCCTACTGGAAGAATAAGATATGCATGCATCTTGAAGCCATTGATGTCGATCTATGGTATGTCGTCAAGAACGGCGTTCCCAAGACCAGTGAAGGTGTCACCCCTGCTGATGTCAAGAAGTTCGTTCAATTGGACTCTACCACCAAGAACATCATCTGTGGTCATCTGACCAAAGGACAGTATGGTCATGTGAGTGCTCTGGAAACATCGAAGCTAGTCTGGGACTGGCTCTCCAAGGTCAATGAAGGCGTCTCAACTCAGTGAGATCAAAGGATCAGTGTCCTCCGCAACCTCTTCAACCGCTTCAAGAGACACGACAATGAGAACGTCCAGCTCACATTTGATCGCCTCACTGATATCACAAATGAGCTCCAAGCACTCGGTGCCACTAAGATCACGAAGCATGAAATAGTCAAGACACTACTGAGATCACTTGACAGCTCATTTGACACCTTAGCCCTGATGATTCAAGAATGTCGTGACTTCAAGACTCTCGATCCGTCTGACATACTTGAGAGGCTCAACACACATGATTTTCAGCTATCTGAGAAACGAGATATCTATGGCCACAACTATGGCTGAACTCGCGCTTTGAAGGCAAAGGTTGTTTCCTCATCTGAAGAAGAATCTGACTGCAGTTCTGGTGATCCTGAAGACATTGGAAAGGAGCTTGCTATGCTTGTGAAGAAGTTCCAAAAATTCACCAAGAAGAAAGGCTTCATAAAGTCTTCACGATCCAGCTCAAGAAATGATGAAGCTTCCACCCATGACCACAAGAAGAGAACCTGCCACAAGTGCAAGAAACCTGGTCACTACATCTCCGAAAGTGTCCACAATTGGGACAATGAGAAGAAGAAGAAGAAGAGCAAAGAGTATGATTCTGATGACAAGAAGAAGAAGAAATCCTCAAAGTCTTCTTCCAAGTCTTCATCACACAAGAAGAGCTCATCTGGCAAGGCTCGTGCTTTTGTTGGCAAGGAGATGGATTCAGAGGAGGAGTCTACTTCTAGGGAGGCGGAGGTGGATTCTGAGGAGGAGTCCGACTCTGGTGTTGGGAGTCTGGCTCTAGCTACAGCCTACGTTGCCAAGTCCATCTTCAACACTGAAGACAATGGCTCCGTCACCAACGCTGATGATAATGACAAGGACGACTCGGCTCCCACCTACTGCTTCATGGCACGTGGTGCCAAGGTAAATTCATGCGATGCCTACTTTCAAACATCAAGTGAAGATGACTCTGATGGTGAATCCAAACCTAGTTACAAAACACTTGCTAAAATTGTAACTGAACAACAAAAAGCTATGGAACACATTCAAAAACTGTTAGACAAAAGCGATGACATGTTGGACGCGGAAATGACCCGATCTCAGTCCTTAATTGAAGACATAAAAAATCTTCCTGTTAAGTACCAGGAACTTGAAGGTCAACATGAATCGCTCTCAACTTCTCATGAAAATCTTTCCTATGATTATCTTCAAAGGAAGCAGGAACTTGAGAAATTGAGATCGGCTCATGAAGATCTTCAAAAGGAGAACAAGTCACTTCGTGCTCAACAGATCAGTCCCGCTCAGGAAGGATTTGAACCACCATGTCTAAAATGCATTGAGCGTGATAACGCTACCTCTGTTGCTAAATGTTCTACTGCTACTCCTGTTGCAATATCTTCAACTGCTAATGTGGTAATTAACCCCTCTGCTGAGGATACCACTACTATTACTGATAAGAATGCTAGGTTGAAGACACTGCTTGAGACAGGGATGCACAAAAGTCTCAAAGGGCATCAGACATTATGTGATGTCCTCAAAAAGCAGATTCTGAACCGAAACCCTATGAAAGAGGGTGTTGGGTTCGAGAGGAAAATGAATGTTGATGGGTCTTACTGGAAGCCTAAGCAGTACCCCAAAACCAGATGGGTTGCTGCAAAGGAACCTTCAGTAGATCCATCCACCTTATCTGGTTTCACTTGTGCTAACCCAATTATCATTGATGAATCCTTTGATGCAAACTATAAACTGTTTAAGAATCAGAATGGCAAAGTGTTTGCCAGGTATATTGGTACTAACTGCAGGAATGGGCCACCTATGAAGAAGATATGGGTACCCAAAAGTTGTCTTGAGAATCTTCCAGTGAATGTCATCATGACACCACCTGTGAAGAAGACAAACCCCATACCAAAGGCTTCATATGGTCCAAAAGCTTCATACAGATAGAGGACTCATCTGAGTCACCCTAACGTCAATGTTTTGCAGGGAAATCATACTCAGACCCATGAATATGAGTGTGTTTCCTCAAACCGCTATGTTCATAGAACAAAGAACTTTTCTGCTTATTCCTATGAGTATTATTCACCACCTGCAAGGCTATTTACTAGGGCTCCAAAGCCGAAGTTCTCAGATGCTGCACTTAGACTCATTGCTTCAAAGCCACCCCTGAAAATGTGGGTGGTTAAGAAAACTTAACTCTCTTTTGCAGGGAAAGGTCTCCAGCCGGAAATCAAAGGCGTCCGATGCTAATGCTGGGGACCTTAAAAATCTTGTGGGGCGCAAGATAAAATGCCCAAATGGTCTTACTGTGTATTTCGTTCCGGGATTCCTTGACACTCATCCTATCTATCCTAACCAAGATCTGAATTTCCATGTTCCACTTTTTCGACAAATGTTTTTGCTTCACAACTCGTTTGGTGAAGCCTATCCCCCAAACTGCACTGTAGGCTATGACACCTCGTACTTCAGAATGGATTATGGACAGTGGATGCACTAACCACATGACTGCGATCGAAGTCTTCTGATGGATTCAATGCTACGTCCATCAGACAAGAGTCACATCACATTTGCTGACACTGGTAAAAGCAAGGTATTGGGTCTAGGTAGAGTTGCAATATCAAGGGATCAGCACATGGATAAAGTGATGCTTGTTGAATCCCTTGGTTTCAACTTAATGTCTGTCTCAATGCTTTGTGATTTAAACATGATTGTGCTATTTGGAAAATATCGTTGCCTTGTTCTAATGGAATCTGACAAATCTCTAGTCTTTCAAGGATATCAGAAAAATGATCTGTATATGGTAGATTTCTCAGCAGGACCACAGATGGTCGTATGTCTTCTAGCAAAAGCTTCAGAGTGCTGGCTTTGGCATCGAAGGCTAGGGCATGCTAGCATGAGGAACTTGCACACTCTCGCGTAGAAGAAGCATGTCGTGGGCATCGAAGGCGTCAAGTTCAAGAAGGATCATCTGTGTGGTGCCTGCGAAGCAGGAAAGATGACTAGAGCCAAGCATCCCTCGAAGACAATCATGACTACATCTCAACCCTTCGAGCTGCTACACATGGACTTATTTGGCCCTACTCACTACTCTACTCTCACTGCCACTGCTTGCCTCTATGGCTTCGTCATTTTTTATGATTATTCAAGATATACTTGGGTGCATATAATCCTCTACAAGAATGAAGTGCAGGATGTCTTCAGACGCTTTGCCAATCGTGCCATGACGAACTATGGCGTCAAGATCAAGCATATCATAAGTGACAATGGCACTGAGTTCAAGAACACCGGCCTCGACCTTTATCTGGATACCTTGGGCATTACTCATGAGTTCTCTGCTCCTTACACACCTCAATAGAATGGCATCATGGAGTGCAAGAACAGAACCCTTATTGAGATGGCTCGAACGATGCTTGATGAGTACAAGACTCCACGGAAGTTCTGGCCTGAAGCCATTGATACTGCATGTCACGTCATCAACCGTGTTTATCTTCACAAGCTTCTGAAGAAAACATCATATGAACTCCTAACTGGTAAGAAGCCAAATGTCAGTTACTTCAGAGTATTTGGTGCTAGGTGCTGGATCAAGGATCCACATTACACTTCAAAATTTGCACTGGTAACCCACAAGTGTAGGGGATCGCAAAAACTTTCAAGGGTAGAGTATTCAACCCAAATTTATTGATTCGACACAAGGGGAGCCAAAGAATATTCTTAAGTATTAGCAGTTGAGTTGTCAATTCAACCACACCTGGATAACTTAGTATCTGCAGCAAAGTATTTAGTAGCAAAGTAGTATGATAGTAATGGTAACAGTGGCAAAAGTAAAGATAGCAGTATTGTAGTGATTGTAACAGTAGCAATGGAAAAGTAAAGCGAAGCACAATATATGAAAAGCTCGTAGGCATTGGATAAGTGATGGATAATTATGTCGGATGCGATTCCTCGTGTAATAGTTATAACATAGGGTGACACGGAACTAGCTCCAATTCATCAATGTAATGTAGGCATGTATTCCGAATATAGTCATACGTGCTTATGGAAAAGAACTTGCATGACATCTTTTGTCCTACCCTCCTGTGGCAGCAGGGTCCTAGTGGAAACTAAGGGATATTAAGGCCTCCTTTTAATAGAGTACCGGACCAAAGCATTAACACACAGTGAATACATGAACTCCTCAAACTACGGTCATCACCGAGAAGTATCCCGATTATTGTCACTTCGGGGTTGTCGGATCATAACACATAATAGGTGACTATAGACTTGCGAGATAAGATCAAGAACTCACATATATTCATGAAAACATAATAGGTTCAGATCTGAAATCATGGCACTCGGGCCGTAGTGACAAGCATTAAGCATAGCAAAGTCATAGCAACATCAATCTCAGAACATAGTGGATACTTGATACGTCTCCAACATATCTACTTTTCCAAACACGTTTGCCCTTGTTTTGGACTCTAACTTGCATGATTTGAATGAAACTAACCCGGACTGACGCTGTTTTCAGCAGAACTGCCATGATGTTGTTTTTTGTGTAGAAAAGAAAAGTTATCGGAATGTCCTGAAAATCCACGAAGGCACTTTTTGAAATTAATAAGAATTTCTGGGCGAAAGAAATACACCAGGGGGCCCAGGGCATGTCAACGAGACAGGGGACGCCCCCCCCCCTGTAGGGCGTGCCCCCTATCTCGTGGGCCCCCTGGACCTCCACCGACCTCAACTTCAACTCTATATCTTCCGTATCACAGAGAAACAAATCAGAGAAAAAGTTTCATTGCGTTTTACGACACGGAGCCGCCGCCAAGCCCTAATCTCTCTCGGGAGGGCTGATCTGGAGTCCGTTCGGGGCTCCGAAGAGGGGGCTTCGTCACCGTCGTCATCATCAACCATCCTCCATCACCAATTTCATGATGCTCACCATCGTGCGTGAGTAATTCCATCGTAGGCTTGCTGGACGGTGATGGGTTGGATGAGATTTATCATGTAATCAACATAGTTCTGTTAGGGTTTGATCCCTAGTATCCACTATGTTCTGAGATTGATGTTGCTATGACTTTGCTATGCTTAATGCTTGTCACTAGGGCCCGAGTGCCATGATTTCAGATCTGAACCTATTATGTTTTCATCAATATATGTGTGTTCTTGATCCTATCTTGCAAGTCTATAGTCACCTATTATGTGTTATGATCCGACAACCCCAAGTGACAATAATCGGGATACTTCGGTGATGACCGTAGTTTGAGGAGTTCATGTATTCACTATGTGTTAATGCTTTGGTCCGGTTCTCTATTAAAAGGAGGCCTTAATATCCCTTAGTTTCCACTAGGACCCCGCTGCCACGGGAGGGTAGGACAAAATATGTCATGCAAGTTCTTTTCCATAAGCACGTATGATTATTTACGGAATACATGCCTACATTACATTGATGAACTGGAGCTAGTTATGTGTCACGCTATGTTATAGCTATTACATGAGGAATCGCTTCCGGCATAATTATCCATCATTGATCCATTGCCTATGAGCTTTTCATATACTGTTCTTCGCTTATTTACTTTTCTGTTGCTACTGTTACAATCACTACAAAACACCAAAAATATTGTGATTACTATCTTTACCTTTTACCACTGTTACCATTACTATCATACTACTTTGCTACTAAATACCTTGCTGCAGATACTAAGTTATCCAGGTGTGGTTGAATTGACAACTCAACTGCTAATACTCAAGAATATTCTTTGGCTCCCCTTGTGTCGAATCAATAAATTTGGATTGAATACTTTACCCTCGAAAGCTGTTGCGATCCCCTACACTTGTGGGTTATCAAGACTAATTTCTGACGCCGTTGCCGGGGAGCATAGCTCTATTCTCTAAGTCACTTGGGATTTATATCTGTTGATCACTATGAAGAACTTGAAAGACGCTAAAACCAAGATTTTGCCCTCAACTACGAGGGGTGGTAAGGAACTGCCATCTAGCTCTGCACTAGATTCTCCTTCCGTTATTAGTAGGCTTGCGACACCTAAACCTGCTACTGCTATGAATTCTGATATGTCGCATGTTATTGATTATGCCACTTCTGATATGCATGATGACACTACTTCTGTGTGTGATACTACTTTGCCATTAGGTGAATTTCTTGGTGAACAACTTGCTAGAGTTAGGGAGAATGAAATTATTGAAGATGCTATTATTGATGATAATGATGATGAAGGTTCTCCCAATGATTATGTATTGCCTATTGTTCCTAAGGGTTATGTTATGAATGAAGAAGCTGCTAGGGAAATCTTTGCTTGCAATGATAGAAATGATCTTAAGAAATTATTAGCTAAATGGAAGCAGCAGTCTCTTAATGCTAGAATGAAACCTGACCCTGCTTTTGCTACTTCACCTATCTGTGTTACTGATAAGGATTATGAATTCTCTGTTGATCCTAAGATTATTAATTTAGTTGGATCTGATCCTTTTTATGGCCTTGAATCAGAAATTGTTGTGGCACATCTTACCAAGTTGAATGATATAGCTACCCTGTTTACTCATGATGAGAAGTCTCGCTATTTTTATATCCTTAAGATATTTCTGTTCTCATTAAAGGGTGATGCTAAGACTTGGTATAATTCTCTTGCTCCTGGTTGTGTGCGTAGTCCCCGTGATATGATTTATTACTTCTGCTAAATATTTCCCTGCTCATAAGAAACAAGCTCCCTTATGGAAATATATAATTTTGTGCAAATCAAAGAAGAGAGTCTCCCACAAGCTTGGGGGAGGCTTCTCCGATTACTTAATGCTTTGCCTGATCATCCACTTAATAAAAATGAAATACTTGATATCTTCTATAATGGACTAACCAATGCTTCCAAGGACTACTTGGATAGTTGTGCTGGTTGTGTTTTCAGGGAAAGAACAGTCGACGATGCTGAAATATTATTGAATAATATGTTGACTAATGAAAATAATTGGACTCTTCCTGAGCCAATCCCTAAAGAAATTCCTGAACCAATTGAGCCAACTCCTGAGCCTATTCCTAAACCCACTCCAAAGAAGAGAGGTGTTCTATTTCTCAGTCCTGAAGATATGCAAGAGGCAAAGAAATCAGTGAAAGAGAAAGGTATTAAAGCTGAAGATGTTAAGAATTTACCTCCTATTGAATAAATACATGGTATTAATATACCGCATGTTGAAGAACCCCATTGTCTTGATAACCCGACACAGGTAGTAAAGGTAAATTCTCTCTATAGATATGATAAAGATGAAATCCCATCTACTAAATTTCATAGCCCATGCTTAGTGAATTTGATGATTTCATGAATAGACAAGCAAATTTCAATGATTATGTTGGTAGACAATTGAAGCATAATGCTTATACGTTAGTACGCTTGAATGATTATGTAGCTAGAGTTAAAGGTGAACTTAAACTCACTAGTAAACATGCTTCCATGATTGCTACTCAAGCTGAACAAGTACTTAAGGCTCAGAATGAATTGGTTGCTGAATTAAATAATAAAAATGGTTTTGCTGTTAGACTGGCTACTAGAACTGGTAGAATGACTCAGGAACCTTTGTATCCTGAAGGCCACCCTAAAAGAATTGAACAAGATTCTCAGAATAATAATCTAGATGCTCCTAGTTCTTCTAAGAAGAAGAAAAAGAAGAATGATAGGACTTTGCAAACTTCTAGTGAACCTAATGAGGAAACACCTGAGAATCCTAATAATACTTCTATCTCTGATGCTGAAACACAATCCGGAGATGAACATGAACCTGATGATAATGCTAATAATGATGTTCATGTAGATGCTCAACCTAGAAATAACAATGATATAGAAATTGAATCTGTTGTTGATCTTGATAACCCACAATCAAAGAATCAACGTTATGATAAGAGAGATTTTGTTGCTAGGAAGCATGGTAAAGAAAGAGAACCATGGGTTCAGAAACCTATGCCCTTTCCTCCTAAACCATCCAAGTCAAAGGATGATGAGGACTTTGAGCGTTTTACTGAAATGGTTAGACCTATTTTCTTATGCATGCGCTTAACTGATATGCTTAAAACAAACCCTTATGCTAAATATATGAAATATATCATCACTAATAAGAGGAAAATACATGAAACTGAGATTTCCACCATGCTTGCCAACTATACCTTTAAGGGTGGAATACCTAAGAAACTTGGTGATCCCGGAGTACCCACTATACCTTGCTCTATTAAAAGAAATTATGTTAAAACTGATTTATGTGATCTAGGAGCTGGTGTTAGTGTTATGCCTCTTTCCTTGTACCGTAGACTTGAATTAAATAAGTTGACACCTACTGAAATATCTTTGCAAATGGCTGACAAATCAACTGCTATACATGTCGGTGTTGGGGAACGCAGTAATTTCAAAAAATTTCCTACGATCACGCAAGACCATGGTGATGGCATAGCAACGAGAGGGGAGAGTGTATGTCCACGTACCCTCGTAGACCGAAAGCGGAAGCGTTATAACAACGCGGTTGATGTAGTCGTACGTCTTCACGATCCGACCGATCCAAGCACCGAGCACGGCACCTCCGAGTTACGCTGCGTTCAGCTCGATGACGATCCCGGACTCCGATCCAGCAAAGTGTCGGGGATGAGTTCCGTCAAGACGACGGGCGTGGTGGACGATGTTGATGCTCCACCGACGCAGGGCTTCGCCTAAGCTCCATGACGATATGACTTCTCCGGCGCAGGGCTTCGCCTAAGCTCATGACGATATGACCGAAGTGGAATATGGTGGAAGGGGGCACCGCACACGGCTAAGGAAAGATCCGTAGATCAACTTGTGTGTATTGGGGTGCCCCTGCCCCCGTATATAAAGGAGACAAGGGGGAGGTGGCCGGCCCTAGAGGAGGCGCACCAAGGAGGAGTCCTACTCCCACCAGGAGTAGGACTCCCCCTTCTCCTAGTTGGAGTAGGATTGGGGAGGGGAAAGGGGAAGGCGTCGCCCCTCTCCTTGTCCTATTCGGACTGGAAGGGGAGGGCGCAGCCCACCTGGCCGGCCCTTCTCCTTCTCCCTCAAGGCCCATGAGGGCCCATATACCCCGGGGTTCCAGTAACCCCTGTTCCAGAACATCCTGTTTTCACTCGGAACCATTCAAGTCCAAACATAGGCTTCCAATATATCAATCTTTATGTCTCGACCATTTCGAGACTCCTCGTCATGTCCGTGATCACATCCGGGACTCCGAACAAACTTCGGTGCATCAATACTCATAAACTCATAATGAACTGTCATCGAAACGTTAAGCGTGCGGACCCTACGGGTTCGAGAACTATGTAGACATGACCTAGAACTATTCTCGGTCAATAACCAATAGCGGAACCTGGATGCCCATATCGGTTCCTACATATTCTACGAAGATCTTTATCGGTCAAACCGCATAACGACATACGTTGTTCCCTTTGTCATCGGTATGTTACTTACCCGAGATTCGATCGTCGGTATCCAATACCTAGTTCAATCTCGTTCTTGGTAAGTCTCTTTACTCGTTCCGTAATACATCATCTCACAACTAACTCATTAGTTGTGATGCTTGCAAGGCTTATGTGATGTGTATTACCGAGAAGGCCCAGAGATACCTCTCCGACAATCGGAGTGACAAAACCTAATCTCGAAATACGCCAACCCAACAAGTACCTTTGGAGACACTTGTAGTACTCCTTTATAATCACCCGATTCGTTGTGACGTTTGGTAGTACCCAAAGTGTTCCTCCAGAACGGAGTTGCATAATCTCATAGTTATAGGAACATGTATAAGTCATGAAGAAAGCAATAGCAACATACTAAACGATCAAGTGCTAGGCTAACGGAATGGGTCATGTCAATCAGATCATTCTCCTAATGATGTGATCCCGTTAATCAAATGACAACTCATGTCTATGGTTAGGAAACATAACCATCTTTGATTAACGAGCTAGTCAAGTAGAGGCATACTAGTGACACTCTGTTTGTCTATGTATTCACACATGTATTATGTTTCCGGTTAATACAATTCTAGCATGAATAATAAACATTTATCATGAAATAAGGAAATAAATAATAACTTTATTATTGCCTCTAGGGCATATTTCCTTCAGTCTCCCACTTGCACTAGAGTCAATAATCTAGTTTACATCATCATGTGATTCAACACTAATATTCACATATGTATGTGATTAACACCCATAGTTCACATCGTCATGTGACCAACACCCGAAGGGTTTACTAGAGTCAATAATCTAGTTCACATCGCTATGTGATTAACACCCAAAGAGTACTAAGGGATGATCATGTTTTGCTCGTGAGATAAGCTTAGTCAACGGGTCTGTCATATTCAGAGCCGTATGTATTTTGCAAATATTCTATGTCTACAATGCTCTGCACGGGGCTACTCTAGCTAATTGCTCCCACTTATAATATGTATCCAGATTGAGACTTAGAGTCATCCGGATCGGTGTAAAAAGCTTGCATCGATGTAACTCTTTACGACGGGCTCTTTATCACCTCCATAATCGAGAAATATTTCCTTAGTCCTCACTAAGGATGTTCTTGACCAATGTCCAAAGGATCTACTCCTAGATCACTATTGTACTCCCTTGCAAAATTCAGAGCAAGGTATACAATAGGTCTGGTACATAGCATAGCATACTTTATAGAACCTATGACTGAGGCATAGGGAATGACTTTCATTCTCTTTTCTATTTTCTGCCGTGGTCGGGATTTGAGTCTTACTCAATTTCATACGTTTTGCAACACAGTCAAGAACTTTTCTTTGACTGCTCCATTTTGAACTACTTCAAAATCTTGACAAGGTATGTACTTATTGAAAAACTTATCAAGCGTCTTGATCTATCTCTATAGATCTTGCTGCTCAATATGTAAGCAGCTTTACTGAGGTCCTTCTTTGAGAAACTCCTTTCAAATACTCCTTTATGCTTTGCGAATAATTCTACATTATTTCGATCAACAATATGTCATTCACATATACTTATCGTAAATGTCAGTAGTGCTCCCACTCACTTTCTTGTAAATACAGGCTTCTCCAAAAGTCTCAGATAAAACCATATGCTTTGATCACACTATCAAAGCGTTTATTCCAACTCCGAGATGCTTGCACCAGTCCATAGATGGATCGCTTGGAGCTTGCACATTTTGTTAGCTCCTTTAGGATTGACAAAACCTTCTGGTTGCATCATATACAACTCTTCTTTAATAAATCCATTAAAGAATGTAGTTTTGACATCCATTTGCCAGATTTCATAAAATGTGACAATTGCTAACATGATTCGGACAGACTTAAGAATCGCTACAATTTGAGAAAATCTCATTGTAGTCAACACTTTGAATTTGTCGAAAACCTTTTTGCGACAAGTCGAGCTTTGTAGATAGTAACACTACTATCATCATCTGTCTTCCTCTTGAAGATCCATTTATTTAACTTGACTTGCTGATCATCGAGCAAGTCAACCAAAGTCCACACTTTGTTCTCATATATGGATCCTATCTCAGATTTTATGGCCTCAAGCCATTTCATGAATCTGGGCTCATCATCGCTTCCTCATAGTTCGTAGGTTCATCATGGTCTAGTAACATGACTTCCAGAACATGATTACCATACCACTGTGCGGATCTTACTCGAAGACCTACGAGGTTTGGTAGCAACTTGATCTGAAGTTTCATGATCATCATCATTAACTTCCTCACTAATTGGTGTAGGAATCACTGGAACTGATTTCTGTGATGAACTACTTTCCAATAAGGGAGAAGGTACAATTACCTCATCAAGTTCTACTTTCCTCCCACTCACTTCTTTCGAGAGAAACTTTCTTCTCTAGAAAGGATCCATCTTAGCAACGAAAAAACTTGCCTTCGGATCTGTGATATAAGGTGTACCCAATAGTTACCTTTGGGTATTCTATGAAGACGCACTTCTCTGATTTAGGTTTGAGCTTATCAGGTGAAAACTTTTTCACATAAGCATCACAACTCCAAACTTTTAAGAAATGACAGCTTAGGTTCTTTGTTAAACCATAGTTCATACGGTGTCATCTCAACGGATTTAGATGGTGCCCTATTAAACGTGAATGCAGCTGTCTCTAATGCATAACCCCAAAACGATAGTGGTAAATCGGTAAGATACATCATAGATCGCACCATATCCAATAAAGTGTGGTTACGACGTTCGGACACACCATTATGCTGTGGTGTTCTGTGGCGTGAGTAGTGAAATTATTTCACATTGTTTTAATCAAGGCCAAACTCGTAACTCAAATATTTTTCCTCTGCGATCATATCGTAGAAACTTTTATTTTCTTGTTACGATGATTCTTCACTTCACTCTGAAATTCTTTGAACTTTTCAAATGTTTCAGACTTGTGTTTCATCAAGTAGATATACCCATATCTGCTCAAATCATCTTGTGAAGGTCAGCAAATAACGATACTTGCCACGAGCATCAACACTCATTGGATCGCATACATCGGTATGTATTATTTCCAATAAGTCAAGAGCTTGTTCCATTGTTCCGGAGAACGGAGTTTTAGTCATCTTGCCCAAAAGGCACGGTTCGCAAGCATCAAATGATTCAAAATCAAGTGATTCCAAAAGTCCATCAGTATGGAGTTTCTTCATGCGCTTTACACCAATATGACCTAAACGGCAGTGCCACAAATAAGTTGCACTATCATTATTAACTTTGCATCTTTTGGTTTCAATATTATGAATATGTGTATCACTATGATCGAGATCCAATGAACCGTTTTCATTGGGTGTGTAACCATATAAGGTTTTATTCATGTAAAAATAACAACAATTTATTCTCTTACTTAAATGAATAACCGTATTGCAATAAACATGATCAAATCATATTTATGCTCAACACCAAATAACACTTATTTAGGTTCCACACTAATCCCGAAAGTATAGGGAGTGTGCGATGATGATCATATCAATCTTGGAACTACTTCCAACACTCATCGTCACTTCCCTTCAACTGGTTTCTATTCATTCTGCAACTCCCGTTTCAAGTTACTACTCTTAGCAACTGAACTAGTATCAAATACCGAGGGGTTGCTACGAACACTAGTAAAATACACATCAATAATCTGTATATCAAATATACCTTTGTTCACTTTGCCATCCTTCTTATCCGCCAAATACTTGGGGTAGTTCCGCTTCTAGTGACCAGTTCCATTGCAGCAAAAGCACTTAGTCTCAGGCTTAGGTCCAAACTTGGGCTTCTTCACTCGAGCAGCAACTTGCTTGCCGTTCTTCTCGAAGTTCCCCTTCTTCCCTTTGCCCTTTTCCTTGAGACTAGTGGTCTTGTCAATCATCAACACTTGATGCTCTTTCTTGATTTCTACCTTCGTCGATTGCAACATAACGAAGAGCTCGGGAATCGTTTTCGTCATCCCTTGCATACTATAGTTCATCACGAAGTTCTAGTAACTTAGTGATGGTGACTAGAGAATTCTGTCAATCACTGTCTTATCTGGAAGATTAACTCCCACTTGATTCAAGCGATTGAAGTACCTGCATAATCTGAGAACATGCTCACTAGTTGAGCGATTCTCTTCCATCTTTTAGCTATAGAACTTGTTGGAGATTTCATATCTCTCAACTCGGGTATTTGCTTGAAATATTAACTTCAATTCCTGGAACATCTCATATGGTCCATGACGCTCAAAACGCCTTTGAAGTCCCGATTCTAAGCCGCTTAAGCATGGTGCACTAAACTATCAAGTAGTCATCATATTGAGCTAGCCAAACGCTCATAACGCCCGCATACGCTCCTGCAATAGGTCTGTCACCTAGCGGTGCATTAAGGACATAATTCTTCTGTGCAGCAATGAGGATAAACCTCAGATCACGGATCCAATCCGTATCATTGCTACTAACATCTTTCAACACAATTTTCTCTAGGAACATATATAAAAACATAGGGAAGCAACAACGCGAGCTATTGATCTACAACATAATTTGCAAAATACTACGGGACTAAGTTCATGATAAATTAAAGTTCAATTAATCATATTACTTAAGAACTCCCACTTAGATGTACATCTCTCTAGTCATCTAAGTGATCACGTGATCCAAATCAACTAAACCATGTCCGATCATCACGTGAGATGGAGTAGTTTCAATGGTGAACATCACTATGTTGATCATATCTACTATATGATTCACGCCGACCTTTCGGTCTCGTGTTCGAGGCCATATCTGTTATATGCTAGGCTCGTCAAGTTTAACCTCGAGTATTCCGCGTGTGCAACTGTTTTGCACCCGTTGTATTTGAACGTAGAGCCTATCACACCCGATCATCACGTGGTGTCTCAAAGACGAAGAACTTTCATAGCGGTGCATTCTCGTGGAGAACACTTCTTGATAATTTTTAGTGAGAGATCATCTTATAATGCTACCGTCAATCAAAGCAAGATAAGATGCATAAAGGATAAACATCACATGCAATCAATATAAGTGATATGATATGGTCATCATCATCTTGTGCTTGTGATCTCCATCGCCAAGCAACCGTCATGATCACCATCGCCACCGGGCGCCGACACCTTGATCTCCATCGTAGCATCGTTGTCGCCTCGCCAACTATTGCTTCTACGACTATCGCTACCGCTTAGTGATAAAGTAAAAGCAATTACATGGCGTTGCATTTCATACAATAAAGCGACAACCATATGGCTCCTGCCAGTTGCCGATAACTCGGTTACAAAACATGATCATCTCATACAATAAAATATAGCATCACGTCTTGACCATATCACATCACATCATGCCCTGCAAAAACAAGTTAGACGTCTTCTACTTTGTTGTTGCAAGTTTTACGTGGCTGCTACGGGCTGAGCAAGAACCGTTCTTACCTACGCATCAAAACCACAACGATAGTTTGTCAAATAGACTCCGTTTAACCTTCTCAAGGACCGGGCGTAGCCACACTCGGTTCAACTAAAGTTGGAGAGACAGTCTTCCGCAAGCCATCTATGTGCAAAGCACGCCGAGGGAACCGGTCTCGCCAGAAGAGTACGCGTAAGGTTGGTCCGGATCGTCTCGCCCAACAATACCGCTGAACCAAAGTATGACATGCTGGTAGGCGTATGACTTGTATCGTCCACAACTCACTTGTGTTCTACTCGTGCATATGACATCAACGCATAAAACCTGGCTCGGATGCCACTGTTGGGGAACGCAGTAATTTCAAAAATTTCCTACGATCACGCAAGACCATGGTGATGGCATAGCAACGAGAGGGGAGAGTGTCTGTCCACGCACTCGTGAGACCGAAAAGCGAAGCGTTATAACAACGCTGTTGATGTAGTCAGACGCCTTCACGATCCGACCGATCCAAGCACCGAACGCACGGCACCTCCGAGTTACGCACATCGCTCAGCTCGATGACGATCCCCGGACTCCGATCCAAAGCAAAGTGTCGGGATGAGTTCCACAAGACGACGGCGTGGCAGGACGATGTTGATGCTCCACCGACGCAGGGCTTCGCCTAAGCTCCGCGACGATATGACTTCTCCGCGCAGGCTTCACTTAAGCTCATGACGATATGACCAAGTGGAATATGGTGGAAGGGGCACCGCACACGGCTAAGGAAAGATCCGTAGATCAACTTGTGTGTATTGGGGTGCCCCTGCCCTCAGATATAAAGGAGACAAGGGGAGGTGGCCGGCCCTAGAGGAGGCGCGACTAAGGAGGAGTCCTACTCCCACCGGAGTAGGACTCCCCTTCTCCTAGTTGGAGTAGGATTGGGGAGGAAAGGGGAAGGCGCCGCCTCTCCTTGTCCTATTCGGACCGGAAGGGGAGGGGGCGCAGCCCACCTGGCCGGCCCTTCTCCTTCTCCTCAAGGCCCATGAGGGCCCATATACCCCGGGGTTCCAGTAACCCCGGTGTTCCAGAATATCCTGTTTTCACTCGGAACCATTCAAGTCCAAACATAGGCTTCCAATATATCAATCTTTATGTCTCGACCATTTCGAGACTCCTCGTCATGTCCGTGATCACATCCGGACTCGAACAAACTTCGTGCATCAATACTCATAAACTCATAATGAACTGTCATCGAAACGTTAGCGTGCGGACCCTACGGGTTCGAGAACTATGTAGACATGACCTAGAACTATTCTCGGTCAATAACCAATAGCGGAACCTGGATGCCCATATCGGTTCCTACATATTCTACTTAAGATCTTTATCGGTCAAACCGCATAACGACATACGTTGTTCCCTTTGTCATCGGTATAAATTTACCCGAGATTCGATCGTCGGTATCCAATACCTAGTTCAATCTCAAGCATCGTAAGTCTCTTGACTCGTTCCGTAATACATCATCTCACAACTACCTCATTAGTTGTGATGCGTGCAAGGATTATGTGATGTGTATTACCGAGAAGGCCCAGAGATACCTCTCCGACAATCGGAGTGACAAAACCTAATCTCAAATACGCCAACCCAACAAGTACCTTTGGAGACACTTGTAGTACTCCTTTATAATCACCCGATTACGTTGTGACGCTTTGGTAGTACCCAAAGTGTTCCTCCCAGAACGGGAGTTGCATAATCTCATAGTTATAGGAACATGTATAAGTCATGAAGAAAGCAATAGCAACATACTAAACGATCAAGTGCTAGGCTAACGGAATGGGTCATGTCAATCAGATCATTCTCCTAATGATGTGATCCCGTTAATCAAATGACAACTCATGTCTATGGTTAGGAAACATAACCATCTTTGATTAACGAGCTAGTCAAGTAGAGGCATACTAGTGACACTCTGTTTGTCTATGTATTCACACATGTATTATGTTTCCGGTTAATACAATTCTAGCATGAATAATAAACATTTATCATGAAATAAGGAAATAAATAATAACTTTATTATTGCCTCTAGGGCATGTTTCCTTCAGTCGGCATTTGTGAGGACGTGCCTGTTGTTGTTGCGAATGTTACTATCTTAACAGACTTCGTTATTCTTGATATTATGTCTATTATTCTTGGTAGACCCTTTTTAAATACTGCAGGAGCTGTTATTGATTGCAACAAAGGCAATGTTACCTTTCATGTTAATGGTAATGAGCATACGGTACACTTTCCGAGGAAGCAAATCCAAGTTCATAGCATAAATACCATTGAGAAAGTTCCAACTATTATTTTTGGAGGTTTTGAATTTCCTCTCCCTACTGCCAAGAAAAAGTATGATATTCTTATTGTTGGGGATTTTCATATCCCCGTTGAGGTAACTTAGTGTTATTCGAAATTTCTCCGGTTCCGTGCTATTCGGAATGAGTTTGTTAAAAAGACTTGATCAACCTTGTTAGTGGGTTCATTTTCATGATCACGAGATGGATGAAACTAGAAGGCACAACCTTCTGTACCCTCTTTTTACTTTCTGTTATTTAGATTAAATAAAGCAAAAATAGTATTATCCGTCTGTTTTCTGAATTATCCGTGCATTAAAAAATAGTCCGAAAATAAAAGTGCTCCAAATGCCCTACAAATTTAGTATTATTTTTTCTGGAATATTTGAGGATTTTAGGCACTGAAATTATTGTAGGAGGGGCCAGCACCAGGCCACGAGAGAGGAGGGCGCCCCCCCCCCCCTATAGGGCGCGCCCCCTGTCTCGTGGGCTCCTGGTGGCTCCCCTCCACTTATGCCAGCACCCACACACTACATCTTCTACCCAAAAAAATCCCCATCCAGCTCAAGCCCGAGTTCTAGCTCGCTTTGTTTGCTAATTTCGATCTCTTAGCTCAAAGCTCCATTCACAAAACTGCTTTGGGAGATTGTTGCTTGGTATGTGACTCCTCCATTGGTCCAATTATTTTTTTGTTCTAGTGCTTTATTCATTGCAAATCCTTGCTGCCTTGGTGACCCTGTTCTTGAGCTTGCATGTTAAATTTATGAGGTCCCGAGCAATTCCAATGCATGATATAGGCTCTAGGCACTTGTAGGAGTAGTTGCTATCAATCTTGTTTATTTTTATGCACTTTTATTTTTGAAGTTACTAAAAATTTCAGAAATTTTCAGAAAAATGTTGAGGAAACTTTTGAGGGGCTCTTCTAGCCAAAGCTCCCAGGAGAAACAAGCCAAAGAGAAGGAAAAAGCCAAGTATAATCTTCCTCGCTTAGCGGAAGTACGGTCGTGTGAATGGCCATGCGAGGATCTCTTGAAAGAGGCTGGAATTCATGAAGACTTTCATGCTTTAATCGAGACTGCAGGCCTCACCAGGTTCATCAACGACCGAATCGATCAGTATCTCTTACTCACCAATACTTTCGTGCAAAACTTTTATTTTTATCCTAAGAAGTCACCGCCTGCAGTATCATTTCATTTATATGATGAGTTCAAAGAAATGTCTTTACGTCATTTTTGCACGGTATGTAGGATACCTTATGTGGGAGAATTAGAGGAACCCCATCATGAATATGTGGCGGGCTTTGTTAATACTATCGTCGTAGAGGAGCCAAAGAAGGGTTCCGAGGCAAAAGCCTCTAGCATACACTTCCCTGTTTTACGCTACTTTGCCATATTTGCTAGTAGATGCTTGATTGGTCGTCGAAATAGTGGAAACTTGAGCGTTCCTGATATTATCATTCTTCAACATGCTTTGCTTGGAGACAATACTTTTAGTATGGGTGCCGTCGTTGCTAAACGGCTAGCCCTGAATCGTACAAAAGGCCCCATATTTGGAGGTATCTATGATGCACGTCTTGCTAGACATTTACAGATACCCATTAGGCACCATGAGGAAAAGGAGACAATATTGCCTCCTCACATTTTAGATTACAAGAGCATGGTAGCACACAAGTTCATTGTTGACAACGAAGATAGGATGCTCTTATATAAACTTAGATTCAATAAGAAACACTTTGAGATTATTATTCTGCCTACGCCTTTGTTGTTTGATTTGCTTGCAAAAAAAATTCTCGTCACACCGGAAGCGGTGAACAATCATCGAACCCAAGCTTTTACTCCTAACTCAACTCGAGCGGAACCTGAATCGACCCTTATCGTGCATCATCTCATCCATCGATCCGGAGATGACCAGCCAAGGTATCCTGATTACACCTCTCATTACACCGGGAGAGAGTATGTCCTTGGTATTAGACCAACTTAGGCCAAAATCCTAAGCTTGGGGGAGTACGTATTTCTCACCGACTTTACATTCATGTTCACACACTAGTCGTCGGTGCTCATACTCTTTCATTGTATTATCCATGCTAGTTTAAATTCATTTTTCTAGTTTTCTTCTTATGTGTTTGATAAACCTTGAGAAAAACCAAAAAATTAGTTAGTTTAATTCCCATGCTTGTAGTAGAAATTAAAATGAAAACCCAAAAATATTTCTTGTTCTTCTTTTAACTTGTTGGGAGCTTCCCCGTGTAAATAGTTTTATTTTCTTTTCTTTCCTTTGGGGGTCGAGAAGACCATATTGAAAATTCTTAGTGGCTCTCATATGCATGATTGTTTATTTAATTTAGAGCCAATATTATTTGTCTTCTCTTTTGAGTTGAATGCTTGCAGATTCCAGCTTAGTCCAATGCACGTGTACTCTTATTATTATACACATCGTTCGGTCGTGCAAGTGAAAGGCAATAATGACGACATACGATGGACTTATTGGGATGAGAAAAGCTAGTATGAACTCGACCTCTCTTGTTTTTGTAGATATGATGAGTTCATCGTTTCTGAGTCAGCTTATTATGAAGTAAACGTATTTGCAATGACATTCAAAGATTATAGTTGCTTGTGCCATGCTTGATTAGCTTTGAGTTATAATGGTTTACCTTGCGTGCCAACATGCTATTAGAATGATTATGATGTGGTAAGATGGGATGGTATCCTCCTTTGAATAAATTGAGTGACTCGACTTGGCACATGTTCACGCATGTAGTTGAAACAAAATCAACATAGCCTTCATGATATTTATGTTCATGGTGGATTATATCCTACTCATGTTTGTACTCGTGAATTAGTTTTAATGCATGTTTATGACTGTTGTCGCTCTCTCAGTTGGTCACTTCCTAGTCTTTTGCTAGCCTTCACATGTACTAAGCGGGAATACTGCTTGTGCATCCAAACTCCTTAAACCCCAAAGTTGTTCCATATGAGTCCACTATACCTTCCTATATGCAGTATTTACCTGCCGTTCCAAGTAAATTTGTATGTGCCAAACTCTAAACCTTCAAATGAAATTCTGTTTTGTATGCTCGAGCAACTCATGTTACAACTAGGGTTGCCTATATCTTCCATGCTAGGTGGGTTATTCTCAGAGAAGTGGACTCCGCTCCTCATTCACGAGAAAGGGCCGGTAACCGGGATGCCCAGTCCCATGATCCAAAAATATCAAAGCAAATCAAAATAGTTAAACAGAACTCCCCCAGGGCTATTGTTAGTTGGAGGCACTCGTTGTTTCGAGCAAGCCATGGATTGATGCCTGTTGGTGGTTGGGGGAGTATAAAATTTTACCATTCTGCGTGGGAACTGCCTATAATGCATGTAGTATGGAAGATACAGCCATCTCATAGTTGTTACGTTGACATCAAAAGTATGCCTCTCAAAATGTTATTCAATATCTATTTTAAAATCGAGCTCTGGCACCTCTACAAATCCCTGCTTCCCTCTGCGAAGGGCCTATCTATTTATTTTTATGTTGAGTCATCACCCTTCTTATTAAAAAGCACCCGCTCGAGAGCACACTGTCATTTGCGTGTATTACTATTGGTTTATATTGGGTGTGACTAGACTGGATCTCTTTTACCATGAATTACAATGTTTAGTCAATCCTTGATCTTTAAAGGTGCTCTGCATTTATGTTTTGCGGTCTCAGAAAGGGCTAGCGAGATACCATCTTGTTATATCATGTTATGATTGCTTTGAGAAAGTGTTGTCATCCGAGTTTTATTATTATGGCTCGCTAGCTGATTATGTTATTGATACGAGTAATTGTGAGACCCAAGTGTTATTGTGAGTATGGTTAGTTCATAATATTTGCTGAAACTTGAATGCTGGCTTTTCATGTTTACGACAACAAGAGCAAACAGAGTTTGTAAAAGTTTTTCTTTATCACTTTCAGTTTATCAACTGAATTGCTTGAGGACAAGCAAAGGTTTAAGGGAGTTGATACGTCTCCAACGTATCTACTTTTCCAAACACTTTTGCCCTTGTTTTGGACTCTAACTTGCATGATTTGAATGAAACTAACCCGGATCGACGCTGTTTTCAAGCAGAATCGCCATGATGTTGTTTTATGTGTAGAAAAGAAAAGTTCTCGGAATGTCCTGAAAATCCACGGAGGCACTTTTTGGAATTAATAAGAATTTCTGGGCGAAAGAAATACACCAGGGGGCCCAGGGCCTGTCCACGAGACAGGGGGGCATGCCCCCCCCCCCCAACCCCCTGTAGGGCGCTCCCCCCCCATCTCGTGGGCCCCCTAGACCTCCACCGACCTCAACTCCAACTCTATATCTTCCGTCTCGCGGAGAAAAAAACAGAGAAAAAGTTTCATCGTGTTTTACGACATGGAGCCGCCGCCAAGCCCTAATCTCTCTCGGGAGGGCTGATCTGGAGTCCGTTCGGGGCTCCGGAGAGGGGGATTCGTCGATGCCGTCATCATCAACCATCCTCCATCACCAATTTCATGATGCTCACCATCGTGCGTGAGTAATTCCATCGTAGGCTTGCTGGACGGTGATGGGTTGGATGAGATTTATCATGTAATCACCTTAGTTTTGTTAGGGTTTGATCCCTAGTATCCACTATGTTCTGAGATTGATGTTGCTATGACTTTGCTATGCTTAATGCTTGTCACTAGGGCCCGAGTGCCATGATTTCAGATCTGAACCTATTATGTTTTCATCAATATATGTGTGTTCTTGATCCTATCTTGCAAGTCTATAGTCACCTATTATGTGTTATGATCCGACAACCCCGAAGTGACAATAATCGGGATACTTCTCGGTGATGACCGTAGTTTGAGGAGTTCATGTATTCTCTATGTGTTAATGCTTTGGTCCGGTACTCTGTTAAAAGGAGGCCTTAATATCCCTTAGTTTCCGCTAGGACCCCGCTGCCACGGGAGGGTAGGACAAAAGATGGCATGCAAGTTCTTTTCCATAAGCACGTATGACTATTTACGGAATACATGCCTACATTACATTGATGAACTGGAGCTAGTTCTGTGTCACCCTATGTTATAGCTATTACATGAGGAATCGCATCCGGCATAATTATCCATCACTGATCCATTGCCAACGAGCTTTTCATATATTGTTCTTCGCTTATTTACTTTTCCATTGCTACTGTTACAATCAGTACAAAACACCAAAAATATTACTATTACTATCTTTACCTTTTACCACTATTACCATTACTATCATACTACTTTGCTACTAAATACCTTGCTGCAGATACTAAGTTATCCAGGTGTGGTTGAATTGACAACTCAACTGCTAATACTCAAGAATATTCTTTGGCTCCCCTTGTGTCGAATCAATAAATTTGGGTTGAATACTTTACCCTCGAAAGCTGTTGCGATCCCCTACACTTGTGGGTTATCAATACTAGGGATCAAACCCTAACAAAACTAACTTGATTACATGGTAAATCTCATCCAACCCATCACCGTCCAGCAAGCCTTCGATGGAATTACTAATGCACGGCGGTGAGCATCATGAAATTGGTGATGGAGGATGGTTGATGATGACGCGAAGAATCCCCCTCTCCGGAGCTCCGAACAAACTACAGATAAGCCCTCCCGAGAGGTTTTAGGGCTTGGCGGCGGCTCCATATCGTAAAACGCGATGAAACTTCCTCTCTCATTTTTTTCTCCGCGAAACGGAATATATGGAGTTGGAGTTGAGCTCGGTGGAGCAGCAGGGGGCCCACGAGATAGGGGGCGCGTCCAGGGGGAGGGGGCGCGCTCCCCGCCCTCGTGGACTGGGTGTGGGCCCCCTGGCCTTCATCTTTTGCCAGTATTTTTTATATTTTCCAAAACTTATCTCCGTGGATTTTCAGGTCATTCCGAGAACTTTTGTTTCTGCACAAAAATAACACCATGGCAGTTCTGTTGAAAACAACGTCAATCCGGGTTAGTTTCATTCAAATCATGCAAGTTAGAGTCCAAAACAAGGGCAAAAGTGTTTGGAAAAGTAGATACGTTGGAGACATATCAACTCCCCCAAGCTTAAACCTTTGTTTGTCCTCAAGCAATTCAGTTGATAAACTGAAAGTGATAAAGAAAAACTTTTACAAACTCTGTTTGCTCTTGTTGTTGTAAATACGTAAAGCCAGCATTCAAGGTTTCAGCAAAGATTATGAACTAACCACATTCACAATAACACTTAGGTCTCATGTTTACTCATATCAATAACATAATCAGCTAGCGAGCAATTATAATAAAACTCGGATGACAACACTTTCTCATAACAACCATAATATGATATAACACGATGGTATCTCGCTAGCCCTTTCTGAGACCGCAAAACATAAATGCAGAGCACCTTTAAAGATCAAGGACTTGTTAAACATTGTAATTCATGGTAAAAGAGATCCAGTCAAGTCATACCCAATATAAACTAATAGTAATACATGAAAATGACAGTGTGCTCTCCAGCGGGTGCTTTTTAATAAGAGGGTGATGACTCAACATAAAAGTAAATAGATAGGCCCTTCGCAGAGGGAAGCAGGGATTTGTAGAGGTGCCAGAGCTCGATTTTAAAATAGAGAGATAAATAACATTTTGAACGGCATACTTTCACTGTCAACGCAACAACTATGAGATGGCGATATCTTCCATTCTACATGCATTATAGGCGGTTCCCAAACAGAATGGTAAAGTTTATACTCCCCCACCACCAACAAGCATCAATCCATGGCTTTCTTGAAACAACGAGTGCCTCCAACTAACAACAATCCTGGGGGAGTTTTGTTTAATTATTTTGATTTGCTTTGATCATTTTGATCATGGGACTGGGCATCCCGGTTACCAGCCATTTTCTTGTGAATGAGGAGCTGAGTCCACTCCTCTTGAGAATAACCCACCTAGCATGGAAGATACAGACAGCCCTAGTTGATACATGAGCTGCTCGAGCATACAAAATAGAATTTCATTTGAAGGTTTGGAGTTTGGCCCATACAAATTTACTTGGAATGGTAGGTAAATACCGCATATAGGAAGGTATAGTGGACTCATATGGAATAACATTGGGGTTCATGAAGTTTGGATGCACAAGCAGTATTCCCGCTTAGTACAGGTGAAGGCTAGCAAAAGACTGGGAACGACCAACTTAGAGAGCGACAACAGTCATGAACATGCATTAAAATTAATCAACACCGAGTGCAAGCATGAGTAGGATATAATCCACCATGAACATAAATATCGTGAAGGCTATGTTGATTTTGTTTCAACTACATGCGTGAACATGTGCCAAGTCGAGTCACTCAATTCATGCAAAGGAGGATACCATCTCATCATACCACATCACAATCATTTTAATAGCATGTTGGCACGCAAGGTAAACCATTATAACTCATAGCTAATTAAGCATGTCATAAGCAACTATAATCTCTAAATGCTATTGCCAACATGTTTATTCATAATAGGCTGAATCGGGAATGATGAACTCATCATATTTACAAAAACAAGAGAGGTCGAGTTCATACCAGCTTCTCTCATCTCAAACAGTCCATCATATATCGTCATTATTGCCTTTCACTTGCACGACCGAACGATGTGTATAATAATAAGAGTGCACGTGCATTGGACTAAGCTGGAATCTGCAAGCATTCAAATCAAGACAGAAGACAAAGTAATATGGCTCTAGATTAAATCAACAATCATGCATATGAGAGCCGCCAAACATTTTCAATATAGTCTTCTACTCTCAACCCCCAAAAGAAAAGAAAAGAAAAGAAAACTATTTACACGGGAAAGCTCCCAACAAGTAAAAGAAGAACGAGAAATCTTTTTTGGGTTTTCTTTTAATTATTGCTACAGGCATGGAAATTGAACTAACTATTTTTTTTTGGTTTTTCTTAAAGTTTATCAAACACACAAGAAGAAAGCTAGAAAAAAGAAATTAAACTAGCATGGATAATACAATGAAAGAGTATGAGCACCGACAACTAGAATAGTGTGTGAACATGAATGTTAAGTCGGTGAGAAATACGTACTCCCCCAAGCTTAGGCTTTTGGCCTAAGTTGGTCTATGGCCATGGGTAGCCTGGTTGATATCCGTAATTGTAGCTGGGGTCGTACTGAGATGTAGCAGCCATTGCCTCCTCGGATGCAGCCTGGCGGCGGGCTGCTTCAGCCCTCCTCTCATATTCATTTGCTTCCTCCCTGGTGACAACATATCTTCGTTTTGCCTGATAATCAAAAAGGATAGGAGCAGGGAGAGTAATATGGACAGCACGACGTCTGTCAAAGATTAGTCGGTATTGGAGGAATTGGTCATTCCTCTCAAGAAATTGATGACTAAGCATAGCATTATGATCTAAATAAGCGGGAAGCAACTCCGTATCATTTTTCATGTATAGGTATCTCAAGATAATTAGCCACACGGGTTGCATAAATTCCTCCGAAAAATTTTCCAGCTAAACCATTATGATGCAACCTACGTGCAACAATTGCCCCCAAGTTGTATTGTTTATCACCTAATACAGTACTCTTGAGAACACAAAGATCAGGGACACACATGTGACATGCTTCATCTTTACCATTAATGCATCTACCAATGAAGAGAGCAAAATAATGTATAGAAGGAAAATGAATGCTCCCTATGGTAGCTTGTGTTATGTCCCTAGATTCTCCCACAGTGATACTAGCAAGAAAGTCTTTATATTCAGGTTTACCAGGTTCATTAACACTTCCCCACTGCGGGAGCTTGCAAGCAGTAGTAAAATCTTCTAGGTCCATGGTATATGATTTATCATAAATATCAAATAGGACACTTTGAGAATTGTGCGAGGACGTAAATTTAAACCTTCTCACAAATGAATCAGTTAAATATCGGTACTGTGGGCACTTATCTTGCATGAATGCCTCAAGGTCGGCATTACGCACATATGCATCAAATTCATCCTTGATACCCGCTGCAACCATAAACGGCTCTGGCGGCCATTTACAAGGCCGCACATCAGCTTCCCTTGGTGGTTTGTCGTCCGGCTCACGTATCGCAAGCCTGGGTCCTTTCTTTCTTGAAGATCCATCTTAGTACATTTTCCTGAACATATCTCTTTTTTTGCAATATTTCTGAAATTTTTAGTAACTTCAAAATAAAAGTAAATCAAACCGAACAAGATTGATAGCAACTACTCCTACAAGTGCCTAGAGCCTATATCATGCATTAGAATTACTTGGGACCTCATAAATTTAACATGCAAGCTCAATAACAGGGTCACCAAGGCAACCAGAATTTGCAATGAATAAAGCACTAGAACAAAAACTAATTGGACCAAAGGAGGAGTCACATACCAAGCAACAATCTCCCAAAGCAGTTTTGCAAATGGGGCTTTGAGCAAGGAGATCGAAAATCGCAGCAAAATGAGCTAGAACTCGTGCTTGAGCTGGATGGGGATTTTTTTGGTAGGAAGATGGAGTGTGTGGGTGCAGGAATAAGTGGAGGGGGTCCACCGTGGGCCCATGAGATAGGGGGCGCGCCCAGGGGGAGGGGGCGCGCCCTCCACCCTCGTGGCCAGGTGCTTGACCCCCCTGCAGTGTTCTTAGTGCCTAAAATCCTCAAATATTCTGTAAAAAATCATACTAAATTTGCAGGGAATTTGGAGAACTTCTATTTTTGGGATATTTTTTATTGCATGGATAATTCAGAAAACAGATAGATAAAACTATTTTTGCTTTATTTATTCTAAGTAACAGAAAGTAAAGAGAGGGTACAGAAGGTTGTGCCTTCTTGTTTCATCCATCTCATGATCATCAAAAGGAATCCACTAACAAGGTTGATCAAGTCTTGTTAACAAACTCATTCCAAATCACATAAAACCGGAGAAATTTCAAAGTGACACTAAGTTACCTCAACGGGGATATGAAATCCCCAATAATAAGAATATCATACTTTTTCTTTGCAGTAGGAAGACGAAATTCAAAACCTCCAAATATAATTGATGGAATTTTCCCAATAGAATTTATGCTATGAACTTGAGGTTGTTTCCTCGGAAAATGTACCGTGTGCTCATTTCCATTAACATGAAAGGTGACATTGCCTTTGTTGCAATCAATAACAGCACCTGCAGTATTTAAAAAGGGTCTACCAAGGATAATCGACATACTGTCGTCCTCGGGAATATCAAGAATGACAAAGTCTGTTAAGATAGTTCCATTCGCAACAACAACAGTACGTCCTCACAAATGCCGGCAATTATAGCAATTGATTTGTCAGCCATTTGCAAAGATATCTCAGTAGGTGTCAACTTATTTAATTCAAGTCTACGGTACAAGGAAAGAGGCATAACACTAACACCGGCTCCTAAATCACATAAGGCAGATTTAATATAATTTCTTTTGATGGAGCATGGTATAGTGGGTACTCCGGGGTCACCAAGTTTCTTAGGTATTCCACCCTTATAGGTATAGTTAGCAAGCATGGTGGAGATTTCAGCTTCCGGTATTTTCCTCTTATTTGTAATGATATCTTTCACGTATTTAGCATAAGGATTTGTTTTAAGCATATCGGTTAAGCATGTGCATAAGAAAATAGGTCTAATCATTTCAGCAAAGCGCTCAAAATCCTCATCATCCTTTGTCTTGGATGGTTTAGGAGGAAAGGACATGGGTTTCTGAATCCATGGTTCTCTTTCTCTACCATGCTTCCTAGCAACAAAATCTCTATTATCATAACGTTGATTTCTTGATTGTGGGTTATCAAGATCAACAGCAGGTTCAATTTCTATATCATTGTTATTACTAGGTTGAGCATCTACATGAACATCATGATTAGCATTATTATCAGGTTCATGTTCATCCCCGGATTGTGTTTCAGCATCAGAGATAGAAGTATCATTAGGATTCTCAAGTGTTTCCACATTAGTTTCACTTGAAGCATGCAAAGTCTTATCACTTTTCTTTTTCTTCTTCTTAGAGGAACTAGGAGCATCTAGATTATTATTCTGAGAATCTTGTTCAATCCTCTTAGAGTGGCCTTCAGGATACAAAGGTTCCTGAGTCATTTTACCAGTTCTAGTAGCCACTCTAATAGAAAAATCATGTTTATTATTTAGTTCATCTAGCAATTCATTATGAGCCTTAAGTACTTGTTCAGCTTGAGTGGTAACCATAGAAGCATGTTTACTAGTGAGTTTAAGTTCACCCTTAACTCCAGACATATAATCACTCAAGCGTCCTATCATATAAGCATTATTTTTCAATTGTCTACTAACATAATCATTGAAATTTGCTTGTCTATCCATAAAGTCATCAAACTCATCTAAGCATTGGCTACAAAACTTAGTAGACGGAATTTCAACTTTATCATATCTATAGAGAGAATATACCTTCACTACCTGTGTCGGGTTATCAAGACAATGTGTTTCTTTGACAGGCGGTATATTAAGACCATGTATCTCTTCAATAGGAGGTAAATTCTTAACGTCTTATGCTTTAATACCTTTTTCTTTCATTGATTTATTTGCTTCTTGCATATCTTCAGGACTGAGAAATAGAACACCTCTCTTCTTCGGAGTAGGTTTAGGAATAGGCTCAGGAGTTGGCTTAATTGGTTCAGGAATTGCTTCTGGAATTGGCTCAGGAAGAGTCCAATTATTTTCAGTTGTCAACATATTATTCAATAATAATTCAGCTTGGTTGACTGTTCTTTCCCTGAAAACACAACCAGCACAACTATCCAAGTGGTCCTTGCAAGCATCAGTTAGTCCATTATAAAAGATATCAAGTATTTCATTTTTCTTAAGAGGGTGATCAGGCAAAGCATTAAGTGGAGAAGCCTCGCCCAAGCTTGTGGGAGACTCTCTTCTTTGATATGCACAAAATTATATATTTCCCGCAAGGCAGCTTGTTTCTTATGAGCAGGGAAATATTTAGTAGAGAAGTAATAAATCATATCCTGGGGACTACGCACACAACCAGGATCAAGCGAATTAAACCAAGTTTTAGCATCACCCTTTAATGAGAACGGAAATATCTTAAGGATATAATAATAGCGAGACTTCTCATCATTAGTAAACAGGGTGGCTATATCATTTAACTTAGTAAGATGTGCCACTACAGTTTCAGATTCAGTGCCATAGAAAGGATCGGATTCAACTAAAGTAATAATCTCAGGATCAACAGAGAATTCATAGTCCTTATCAGTAACAAAGATAGGTGACGTGGCAAAAGCAGGGTCATGTTTCATTCTAGCATTCAGAGTTTTTTGTTTCAGCTTAGCTAGTAGTTTCTTAAGATCTGATCTATCATTGCAAGCAAGAAAATCTCTAGCAGTTTCTTCATCCATAACATAACCCTCGGGAACAACAGGCAATTCATAATTAGGGGGAGAACCTTCATCATCGCTTTCATTTTCAATAATTTCATTCTCCCTAGCCCTAGTAAGTTGTTCATCAAGAAATTCACCTAATGGCACAGTAGTATCAAGCATAGAAATAGTTTCATCATAAGTATCAAGCATAGCAGAAGTGGCATCATCAATAACATGCGACATATCAGAATTCTTAGCAGTAGCAGGTTTAGGTGTCGCAAGCTTACTCATAACAGAAGGAGAATCTAGTGCAGAGCTAGATGGCAGTTCCTTACCTCCCCTCGTAGTTGAGGGATAAACTTTTGTTCTTTGATCTTTCAAGTTCTTCATAGTGATTAGCAGATATAAATCCCAAGTGACTCAAAGAATAGAGCTATGCTCCCCGGCAACGGCGCCAGAAATTAGTCTTGATAACCCACAAGTGTAGGGGATCGCAACAACTTTCGAGGGTAGAATATTCAACCCAAATTTATTGATTCGACACAAGGGGAGCCAAAGAATATTCTTAAGTATTAGCAGTTGAGTTGTCAATTCAACCACACCTAGATAACTTAGTATCTGCAGCAAAGTATTTAGTAGCAAAGTAGTATGATAGTAATGGTAACTGTGGAAAAAGTAAAGATAGCAGTATTGTAGTGATTGTAACAGTAGCAACGGAAAAGTAAATAAGTGAAGCACGATATATGAAAAGCTTGTAGGCATTGGATCAGTGATGGATAATTATGTCGGATGCGATTCCTCGTGTAATAGTTATAACATAGGGTGACACGGAACTAGCTCCAATTCATCAATGTAATGTAGGCATGTATTCCGAATATAGTCATGCGTGCTTATGGAAAAGAACTTGCATGACATCTTTTGTCCTACCCTCCCGTGGCAGCGGGGTCCTAGTAGAAACTAAGGGATATAAAGGCCTCCTTTTAACAGAGTACCGGACCAAAGCATTAACACATAGTGAATACATGAACTCCTCATACTACGGTCATCACCGAGAAGTATCACAATTATTATCACTTTGGGGTTGTCGGATCATAACACATAATAGGTGACTATAGACTTGCAAGATAAGATCAAGAACTCACATATATTCATGAAAACATAATAGGTTCAGATTTTAAATCATGGCACTCGGGCCCTAGTGGCAAGCATTAATCATAGCAAAGTCATAGCAACATCAATCTCAGAACATAGTGGATACTAGGGATCAAACCCTAAAAAACTAACTTGATTACATGGTAAATCTCATCCAACCCATCACCGTCCAACAAGCCTACGATGGAATTACTCACGCATGGCGGTGAGCATCATGAAATTGGTGATGGAGGATGGTTGATTATGACGACGGCGACGAATCCTCCTCTCCGAAGCCCCGAACGGACTCCAGATCAGCCCTCCCGAGAGGTTTTAGGGCTTGGCGGCGGCTCCGTATCGTAAAACGCGATGAAACTTCCTCTCTCATTTTTTCTCCATGAAATGTAATATATGGAGTTGGAGTTGAGGTCGGTGGAGCAGCGGGGGCCCACGAGATGTGGCGCGCCTGGGAGGGGGCGCGCCCCCCACCCTCGTGGACAGGGTGTGGGCCCCCTGGCCTTCATATTTTGCCAGTATTTATTATATTTTCCAAAACTTATCTCCGTGGATTTTCAGGTCATTCCGAGAACTTTTGTTTCTGCACAAAAATAACACCATGGCAGTTCTGCTGAAAACAGCGTCAGTCCGGGTTAGTTTCATTCAAATCATGCAAGTTAGAGTCCAAAACAAGGGCAAAAGTGTTAGGAAAAGTAGATACGTTGGGGACGTATCATGCACCGAAAGCACATGAAGGTTTTATGCTTGGTTACGGAAAGGATTCGCACTCCTACGGAGTCTTCAACCTCTTTCACTATAAAGTGGTTTAAACTGTGGATGTGCGGTTCGATGAGACTAACGGCTCGCAAAGAGAGCACCTACCAAATGTGCTAGATGAAGTACCTCCTAGTGAGTCAATCAAGCAAATGGGAATTGGAGAGATCATACCTTCTGAGACTCAGACTGAAGAGGAACTGATCATTTCTGCACCTAATCAACCTGAAGATAATGCTCAGCCTGAAAACAACCCTCCAAATGATGACATTGATCAGCAAGAGCAAAATCTTCGTCATGTTCATCCTCGTGTTGCAAATCAAGTACAGATTGAGAAGATAATAGATAGCATCAATGCACCTGGTCCACTCACTCGTTCAAGAGTAACACGAAGAGCAACTCAGCTAACAAACTTCTGTGGGCATTTTGCATTCGTCTCAATCTCTCAACCCAAGAAAATTGTTGAAGCCTTCATGGAACCTGAATGGATTCAAGCTATGCAAGAAGAGCTTCAACAGTTCGAGTTGAACAATGTGTGGGAATTGGTCAAGCGTCCTGATCCTCGTAAGCACAATATCATTGGCACCAAATGGATATATTGCAAAAAGCAAGATGAGCATGGTCAATTTGTCAGAAACAAGGCTCATCTCGTTGCACAAGGATACACTCAAGTGGAAGGGATTGACTTTGATGAAACATTTTCTCCGGTGGCTAGGCTTGAAGCCATTCGCATACTACTAGCCTATGCAAATCATCACAACATCCTTCTGTATCAAATGGATGTGAAGAGTGCCTTTCTCAATGGAAAGATTGAAGAAGAAGTATATGTTGCACAACCTCTTGGCTTTGAAGATCCAAAACATCCTAATATGGTATACAAGCTCAACAAGGCGTTGTATGGCCTCAAACAAGCCCCTCGTGCTTGGTATGACAAACTCAAAGACTTCCTGGAGAACAAAGGCTTCAAACCTGGTTCACTAGATCCTACACTCTTCACGAAGACATATGATGGTGAACTATTTGTGTGTCAAATCTATGTGGATGACATTATCTTCGGCTACACTAACAAGAAATACAGTGATGAGTTTGGTCACATGATGCAAGAGCAATATCAGATGTCCATGATGGGCGAGCTGAAGTTCTTCCTGGGTCTCCAAATCCGTCAGCAACGCAACGGCATCTTCACATCTCAAGAAAAATATCTCAAAGATTGCCTGAAAAAGTTTGGAATGCAAGACTGCAAGGGATACACGACGCCAATGCCAACCAAAAGTCATTTGGGTCCCGACGCCAATGGTAAAGAGTTCGGTCAAAAGGTATACCGCTCCATGATTGGTTCTTTACTTTATTTATGTGCATCTAGGCCATATATAATGCTTAGTGTTTGCATGTGTGCCCGATTCCAAGCGGCACTAAAGGAATCGCATCACTTAGCCGTGAAGCGAATTCTTCGATATTTGGCTTACACCCCAACACTAGGATTATGGTATCCAAAGGGCTCAGAGTTTGATCTAGTTGGATTTCAGATGATGATTATGCTGGTGACAAGGTTGATCGCAAGTCCACATCAGGCACATGTCACTTTCTGGGACGATCACTTGTCTGTTGGTCTTCAAAGAAGCGTAACTGTATCTCTCTCCACTGCTAAATCCGAATACATTGCTGCTGGATCTTGTTGTGCTCAGCTTCTCTGGATGAAGCAAACTCTCAAGGACTATGGTATCCACCTGAAGAATGTGCCACTCTACTGCGATAATGAAAGCGACATCAAGATTGCCAACAACCTAGTTCAGCACTCGAAGACAAAACACATTGAAATTCGTCATCACTTTCTCAGAGATCATGTCGTGAAGGAAGATATTGATATCATTCATGTCAACACTGAAGAGCAATTGGCTGATATCTTCACAAAGCCCTTGGATGAGAAAAGGTTTTGCAAGTTGCGGTGTGAGCTAAATATCTTGGAATCCTCAAATGTCCTGTGATTGGACACACATCCTAACACTTATGCATTTTGATGACTTAGATGTGCAACACACGAAGTAATGTATATCTTCAATCAACGAAGACATACACTCTAAGTGTGAATACATTAATGCGGAATTTGACTTCGGAGCGCCACGATAATTGTGCGCCGTGTCCGGGTCTAATATTTCCTATACGGTGGGTAACGCCACCACCAAACTTTTGTTTGAAGTGTTTCCCTTGGCGTTATGATTGCAAAGTCTCCGTACTTGATTTATCTTCATCCTTGACTTAAGTTCATATTTATCTTCATCTTGTTGATTTGGTCTTATACAGATTATACACATATTTGTGTTCTGTCCTCTACAGCATTCACTTATAGCTATGACTTCTTGCTGAATCTTTTGATCTAAGTGAATGTGATCGGACCCTAACCTATCTATGCTTCTACCTCAACTATGTCTGTCCAAATCATATACATTCTATTGAAAACTGTTGATTATCTTCACTGAGACCTTGTCAGCTGAAGTCAATCAGACAAACATTTATATCTGCTTTTAATGCTATATCCTTATTTCCTGAAATCCGAAGAATTCGGAATGACCACCCCGACAATCCAGGCGTGCATGGGAACATGGAACAACTTCCAAGGTGTTGCATGCTTGCCACGTGCCCTTCAGATGTGAACCGCCTGGGGCACCTGCGTAATTGCGCTATGTCGTCCCTTTCCTTATAAATACCCATCACATCACGGTCAAAATTCTTCTTCCACCTCGCCACCTCTCACAAACCCTAGCGCCACCGCTAGCTCACGACGACGCCGGCGATGAAGCGCTTAGCTATCGCGACCTCACCGACGCCGTCCTCATGCCGGTCGCAGACCTCGTCTTCTCCGCCGTCGCCGTAGGTGTCTTTCATCACCAAGTTAGGGCACGGGAGATCGAACTGCTCGGCCTCCAACTCTGCTCTGTCTAGCAGTTCTTCGTGTGGTAATTAAAACCTACTTTTTACCGTCTTTTTGATCTGATAAATTCATCCTTGTTTACCAAAAGTGGTTTCTATACTTCCAAGTTGAATCTATCTTGTTCTGCATCTCATCTTATGCCTAGTCTGTTCACTTATACTTCTCTGCAAGTTAGATTCCTCACTTGTATTTATTCTTGGATTCGTACAAATCTGGAACCAACTCACAACAAATAAGTGAATGTCTTTGCGTTATGAGGTCAATATCTTCAAACTAATTTATCTTCAAAATCTTTTGAGAATGCATATGGCCACTTCCCCTTCCCTCGCACCTCTAATGCTGTCACAGGTACATGTCCGTGGGAGAATCCCTTGGTTCTCATAGTCTGCATTCATTTGCAGAATTCTTACAGAGTCACATAAATTCTCCTGAAACCAGTTCCTATCAGACCACCCGTCGGAAGCCTTCGCTAATTTTGAAGCCATTCAGTTTAAGCTTCATGGAAACTGAAAAGTCAGCAAGAAAGGGCGGCAGACAGCGCCATGGAAATACATCCAAAGATTTGCCGCCAGATCTGCATGAATTGTACAAGACTGACCCAGAAGAAACCTATGGTGAACACAAAAATCGAATCCAATGGATTCAAAGATATTGGGCAAAGGAATGGTACACGTACAAATTTGTCACTGCTGAGTATGCCAAGAAGAATGCCATCAAGCAACCTTGGGGAGACATCCTATACAAAAATCTTCCACCTAGGTCCAAGTCTGAAGCCATTGATCAAGGCTTCTATCCGTGAATGGTTCGCGGCCCACAACCAGAGAATGCTGACCCATCTTCTCTGTTGTGGTGTCGCGAAGACAATATGTTCAAGCGCAACTTCAAGTTTGCCAAAGACTCTGCTGTGAAGAACAAGAAGGCATTTGGACTTGACTTCAACCCAAGTCCGTCTGCTCCTCGGGAAGATGGCACCCGTGAAGCCAATGAAAACATAATCGTCCCTTCTACAACCTCGAAGGCCTCATCATACACATTGTCGTCCAAGGTGCAAATGTGGATCACTCTGCTGCTGATGCAGATTCTGATGAAGCGCCAGCTCCTCCTAAGCCGCAGAAGCAGAAAAAGTCTAAGGCTTCAAAACCTTGTTGCACCAAAAGCTTCACGAGTGAAGCCATTGGCAACTGCTCCTCCTGCACCAAGTATTGATTCTGAAGATCTATCTCGAGTCTCCAAGAAGAAAGAGAAGCCCCAGAAGGAAAATGTCAAGAGTTCTGGTCAAGCACTGACACCAGATGTCGTTCTGAGGAACGAGACTGAAGCCATTGATCTGTCAACAGATGATGAGTGTGGTCATGATGCTCTTGAGCAGCTTATTAAGAGCAACCAAGAGGCGAAGATCTTCAATGATCTGTCCCTCTTTGATGTGAACATTCTGGACAATTTCATTGATGAGTGGTTTGACAACCCGAATCTTAGCTTTGATGATCTTCAGCTCCCAATTGGCATCAGCGTCACCTTCCAAGGCGCCATTGCTCCTGAGCTGGCTCTGGCTCGGCGGATAGTTGAACTAAAGAACAAAATTGACTATGAGAAAGATCAGTTCAAGAAGCACATGGCCAAGCTCAGTGTGGCTGATGTTCAAAACTTCAAGCTGATGTTGCATGACCTCAAGGAGGCATTTCGCAAGAAAAGTGAAGAAGCCAAAGGTTCACGCGAGCGAATGAAAAGCCTCACTGCCAAGTGTGTTCAAGCTTACAATGAAGCTGAGAAGCGCAAGGCACTTGGGCGTCCTGGCATTTGTTGGGGATCGTTGCAGAAAATAAAAAAAATCTACGCATCACCAAGATCAATCTATGGAGTCATCTAGCAACGAGAGAGATAGGAGTGCGTCTACATACCTTTGTAGATCGCGAGCGGAAGCGTTCAAGAGAACTGGGTTGATGGAGTCGTACTCGTCGTGATCCAAATCACCGAAGATCCTAGTGCCGAACGGACGGCACCTCCGCTGCTCAACACACGTGACGGAGCGGAGACGTCTCCGTGCCTTGAAACAAGCAAGGAGGAGGGAGAGGTTGAGGAAGAGAGCTCCAGCAAGAAGACGACGACGGCGTGGTGGTGGTGGAGAGGCAAGATTCTCGGCAGGCTTCGCCAAGCTCTTAACGGAGGAGGAGAGGTGTTGGGAGGGAGGGCTGCGCCTTGGATGTGGTGTGCAGCCCTCCCTCGCCTCTATTTATAGGGAAGGGGAAGGGGTCGGCCCCTCTAGATGAGATCTAGAGGGGGGCGGCCAAGGGAGGGGCTTGCCCCTGCCAAGGGGCGCCTCTGGGTTCCCTCCCCCAAACCCTAAGCGCATGGGCCCAAGGGGGGGTGCACCCAGCCCCCTAGGGGCTGGTTCCCTGCCCACTATAGCCCATGAGGCCCTCCGAGAGAGGTGGACCCCCGGAACCCCTCCGGTGGCCCCGGTACAATACCGATAAGCCCCCGAACTTTTCCGGTGACCGTATGATAACTTCCCACATATAAATCTTCACCTTTGGACCATTCTAGAACTCCTCGTGACGTCCGGGATCTCATCTGAGACTCCGAACAACATTCGGTAATCACTTACAAGTCTTCCTAATAACCCTAGCGTCACCGAACCTTAAGTGTGTAGACCTTACGGGTTCGGGAATCATGCAAACATGACCGAGACAGCTCTCCGGCCAATAACCAACAGTGGGATCTGAATACCCATGTTGGCTCCCACATGTTCCACGATGATCTCATCGGATGAACCACGATGTCGAGGATTCAAGTAATCCCATATACAATTCCCTTTGTCAATCGGTATGTTACTTGCCCGAGATTCGATCGTCGGTATCCCAATACCTCGTTCAATCTCTTTACCGGCAAGTCACTTTACTCGTCACGTAATGCATGATCCCGTGACCAACCACTTTCTCACATTTAGCTCATTATGATGATGCATTACCGAGTGAGCCCAGAGATACCTCTCCGTCATACGGAATGACAGATCCCAGTCTCGATCCGTGTCAACCCAACAGACACTTTCGGAGATACCTGTAGTATACCTTTATAGCCACCCAGTTACGTTGTGACGTTTGGTACACCCAAAGCACTCCTACGGTATCCGGGAGTTACACGATCTCATGGTCTAAGGAAATGATACTTGACATTAGAAAAGATCTAGCAAACGAACTACACGATCTTGTGCTATGCATAGGATTGGGTCTTGTCCATCACATCATTCTCTTAATGATGTGATCCCGTTATCAATGACATCCAATGTCCATAGTCAGGAAACCATGACTATCTGTTGATCAACGAGCTAGTCAACTAGAGGCTCACTAGGGACATGTTGTGGTCTATGTATTCACACATGCATTACGATTTCTGGATAACACAATTATAGCATGAATAATAGACAATTATCATGAACAAGGAAATATAATAATAATCATTTTATTATTGCCTCTAGGGCATATTTCCAACAGTCTCCCACTTGCACTAGAGTCAATAATCTAGTTACATTGTGATGAATCGAACACCCATAGAGTTCTGGTGTTGATCATGTTTTGCTCGAGGAAGAGGTTTAGTCAACGGATCTGCGACATTCAGATCCGTATGCACTTTGCAAATATCTATGTCTCCATCTTGAACATTTTCACGAATGGAGTTGAAGCGACGCTTGATGTGCCTTGTCTTCTTGTGAAACCTGGGCTCCTTGGCAAGGGCAATAGCTCCAGTGTTGTCACAGAAGAGAGTGATCGGCCCCGACGCATTGGGTATGACTCCTAGGTCGGTGATGAACTCCTCCATCCAGATTGCTTCATGCGCTGCCTCCGAGGCTGCCATGTACTCCGCTTCACATGTAGATCCCGCCATGACGTTTTGCTTGCAATCGCACCAGCCATCGCCACACCATTCAAAATATACACGTATCCGGTTTGTGACTTAGAGTCATCCAGATCTGTATCGAAGCTAGCGTCCACGTAAACCTTTACGACGAGCTCTTCGTCACCTCCATAAACAAGAAACATATCCTTAGTCCTTTTCAGGTACTTTGGAATATTCTTGACCGTTGTCCAGTGTTCCATGCCGGGATTACTTTGGTACCTTCCTACCAAACTTACGGCAAGGTTTACATCAGTCCGTACACAAGATGGCATACATAATACACCCTATAGCCGAGGCATAGGGGATGACACTCATCTTTTCTCTATCTTCTGCCATGGTCGGGCATTGAGCCGAGCTCAATTTCGCACCTTGCAACACAGGCAAGAACCCCTTCTTGGACTGATCCATATTGAACTTCTTCAATATCTTATCAAGGTATGTGCTTTGTGAAAGACCTATGAAGAGTCTCGATCTATCTCTATAGATCTTGATGCCTAATATGTAAGCAGCTTCTCCAAGGTCCTTCATTGAAAAACACTTATTCAAGTAGGCCTTAATGCTGTCCAAAAGTTCTATATCATTTCCCATCAAAAGTATGTCATCTACATATAATATGAGAAATGCTACAGAGCTCCCACTCACCCTTTTGTAAACGCAGGCTTCTCCATAAGTCCGCATAAACCCAAACGCTTTGATCATTTCATCAAAGCGAATGTTCCAACTCCGAGATGCTTGCACCAGCCCATAGATGGAGCTACCGAGCTTGCATACCTTGTTAGCATTCTTAGGATCGACAAAACCTTCCGGCTGCATCATATACAATTCTTCCTTAAGATAGCCGTTAAGGAATGCCGTTTTGACGTCCATTTGCCATATCTCATAATCATAGTATGCGGAAATTACTAACATAATTCGGACGGACTTCAGCTTCGCTACCGGAGAGAAAGTCTCATCGTAGTCAACTCCTTGAACTTGCCGATAACCCTTAGCGACAAGTCGAGCTTTATAGATGGTAACATTGCCATCCGCGTCCGTCTTCTTTTTAAAGATCCATTTATTTTCTATCGCTTGCCGATCATCGGGCAAGTCTGTCAAAGTCCATACTTTGTTTTCATACATGGATCCTATCTCGGATTGCATGGCTTCAAGCCATTTGTTGGAATCTGGGCCCGCCATCGCTTCTTCATAGTTTGAAGGTTCACCGTTGTCTAACAACATGATTTCCAAGACAGGGTTGCCATACCATTCTGGTGTGGAACGTGTCCTTGTGGACCTTCTAAGTTCAGTAGCAACTTGATCCGAAGTACCTTGATCATCATCACTAACTTCCTCTCTAGTCGGTGCAGGAACCACAGGAACATCTTCCTGTGCTGCGCTACTTTCCGGTTCAAGAGGCAGTACTTCATCGAGTTCTACTTTCCTCCCACTTATCTCTTTCGAGAGAAACTCTTTCTCCAGAAAGGACCCGTTCTTGGCAACAAAGATCTTGACTTCGGATCTAAGGTAGAAGGTATACCCAATGGTTTCCTTAGGGTATCCTATGAAGACGCATTTTTCCTACTTGGGTTTGAGCTTTTCAGGTTGAAGTTTCTTGACATAAGCATCGCATCCCCAAACTTTTAGAAACAACAGCTTAGGTTTCTTCCCAAACCATAATTCATACGGTGTCGTCTCAACGGATTTAGACGGGGCCCTATTTAAAGTGAATGTACCTGTCTCTAGAGCGTATCCCCAAAATGATAGCGGTAAATCGGTGAGTGACATCATAGATCGCACCATATCCAATAGAGTGCGATTACGATGTTCGGACACACCGCTATTACCGAGGTGTTCCAGCGGCGTGAGTTGTGGAACGATTCCACATTTCCTTAAGTGCGTACTCAAATTCGTGACTTAAATATTCTCCTCCACGATCGATCGTAAGAACTTTATTTTTCGTCACGTTGATTTTCTACCTCATTCTGAAATTCCTTGAACTTTTCAAAGGTCTCGGACTTGTGTTTCATCAAGTAGACATTCCCATATCTACTTAAGTCATCGATGAGAGTGAGAACATAACGATAGCCACCATGAGCCTCAATGCTCATTGGACCGCACACATCAAGATGTATAATTTCCAATAAGTTGGTTGCTCGCTCCATTGTTCCGAGAACGGAGTCTTGGTCATTTTACCCATGAGGCATGGTTCGTGACGTGTCAAATGATTCAAATTAAGAGACTCCAAAAGTCCATCCAGATGGAGCTTCTTCATGCGTTTGACACCAATGTGACCAAGGCGGCAGTGCCACAAGTATGTGGGACTATCGTTATCAACCTTACATCTTTTGGTATTCACACTATGAATGTGTGTAACATCACGTTCAAGATTCATTAAGAATAAACCATTGACTAGCGGGGCATGACCATAAAACATATCTCTCATATAAATAGAACAACCATTATTCTCGGATTTAAATGAGTAGCTATCTTGTATTAAACGAGATCCAGATACAATGTTCATGCTCAGAGCTGGCACTAAATAACAATTATTGAGGTTCAAAACTAATCCTGTAGGTAAATGTAGAGGTAGCGTGCCGACGACAATCACATCGACCTTGGAACCATTCCCGACGCGCATCATCACCTCGTCCTTCGCCAGTCTCCGCTTATTCCGCAGCTCCTGTTTTGAGTTACAAATATGAGCAACCACACCGGTATAAAATACCCAGGAGCTACTACGAGTACTGGTAAGGTACACATCAATTACATGTATATCACATATACCTTTGGTGTTGCCGACCTTCTTGTCTGCTAAGTACTTGGGGCAGTTCCGCTTCCAGTGTCCGCTTCCCTTGCAATAAAAGCACTTAGTCTCAGGTTTGGGGTCCATGCTTTGGCTTCTTCCTGACAACTGGCTTACCGGGCGCGGCAACTCCCTCACCGTCCTTCTTGAAGTTCTTCTTACCCTTGCCTTTCTTGAAACTAGTGGTTTTATTGACCATCAACACTTGATGTTCCTTTTTGATTTCTACCTCCGCTGATTTCAGCATTGAAAATACCTCAGGAATAGTTTTCACCATCCCCTGCATATTGTAGTTCATCACAAAGCTCTTGTAGCAAGGTGGGAGCGACTAAAGGATTCTGTCAATGACCGCCTCATCCGGGAGGTTAATGTCCAATTTGGGACAAGCGGTTGTGCAACCTGCACATTTTGAGTATGTGCTCACCGATGTAACTATTTTCCTCCATCTTACAACTGTAGAACTTGTTGGATACTTTCATATCTCTCGACCCGGGCATGAGCTTGGAAAACCATTTTCAGCTCTTCGAACATTTCATATGCTCTGTGTTGCTCAAAACGCTTTTGGAGCCCGGTTCTAAGCTATAAAGCATGCCGCACTGAACGAGGGAGTAGTCATCAACACGCGACTGCCAGGGTTCATAATGTCTTGAGTTGCGGGGAAAACGGGCGCTTCACCTAGCGGTGCATCTAGGACATATGCTCTTTTGGCAGCTATGAGGATGATCCTCAAGTTAGGACCCGGTCAGGTGTAGTTCTTTGCCATCGCCTTTTCAGCTTGGTTTTCTCTAGGAACGCGTTGAAGTTGAGGGCAACATTAGCGTGGGCCATTTGATCTACAAGACATATTGCAAAAGTTTTAGACTAAGTTCATGATAATTAAGTTCATCTAATCAAATTATTAATGAAGTCCCACTCAGATAGACATCCCTCTAGTCATCTAAGTGATCCATGATCCGAGTCAACTAGGTCGTGTCCGATCATCACGTGAGACGGACTAGTCATCATCGGTGAACATCTTCATGTTGATCGTATCTTCTATACGACTCATGTTCGACCTTTCAGTCTCTTGTGTTCCGAGGCCATGTCTGTACATGCCAGGCTCGTCAAGTCAACCTAAGTGTTTTGCATGTGTAAATATGTCTTACACCCGTTGTATGTGAACGTTAGGATCTATCACACCCGATCATCACGTGGTGCTTCGAAACAATGAACTTTCGCAACGGCGCACAGTTAGGGAGAACACTTTCTTGAAATTGTTATGAGGAATCATCTTATTTACTACCGTCGTTCTAAGAAAATAAGATGCAAAAACATGATAAACATCACATGCAATCAAATAGTGACATGATATGGCCAATATCATACTGCTCCTTTGATCTCCATCTTCGGGGCGCCATGATCATGTTCGTCACCGGCATGACACCATGATCTCCATCATCATGATCTCCATCATCGTGTCTCCATGAAGTTGTTCGCCAACTATTACTTCTACTACTATGGCTAACGGTTTAGCAAAGAAGTAAAGTAATTACATGGCGTTATTCAGTGACATGCAGGTCATACAATAATTAAGACAACTCCTATAGCTCCTGCCGGTTGTCATACTCATCGACATGCAAGTCGTGATTCCTATTACAAGAACATGATCAATCTCATACATCACATATATATCATTCATCACATCCTTTTGGCCATATCACATCACAAGGCATATGCTGCAAAAACAAGTTAGACGTCCTCTAATTGTTGTTGCCTGTTTTTACGTGGCCGCAATAGGGTTCTAGCAAGAACATTTCTTACCTACGTCAAAACCACAACGTGATATGCCAATTTCTATTTACCCTTCATAAGGACCCTTTTCATCGAATCCGATCCGACTAAAGTGGGAGAGACAGACACGCTAGCCACCTTATGCACCTAGTGCATGTCACCGGTGGAACTCGCCTCACGTAAGCGTCACGTAAGGTCGGTCCGGGCCGCTTCATCCCATGATGCCGCCGAAACAAGATAAGACTAGTAGTGGCAAGTAAATTGACAACATCTACGCCCACAACAAAATTGTGTTCTACTCGTGCATAGAAACTACGCATAGACCTAGCTCACGATGCCACTGTTGGGGATCGTTGCAGAAAATAAAAAAATTTCTATGCATCACCAAGATCAATCTATGGAGTCATCTAGCAACGAGAGAGATAGGAGTGCATCTACATACCCTTGTAGATCGCGAGCGGAAGCGTTCAAGAGAACGGGGTTGATGGAGTCGTACTCGTCGTGATCCAAATCACCGAAGATCCTAGTGCCGAATGGACGGCACCTCCGCGTTCAACACACGTACGGAGCGAAGACGTCTCCTGCGCCTTGATCTAGCAAGGAGGAGGGAGAGGTTGAGGAAGAGAGCTCCAGCAGCAGCACGACGGCGTGTTGGTGGAGGAGAGGCAGTACTCCGGCAGGGCTTCGCCAAGCTCTTAACGGAGGAGGAGAGGTGTTGGGGAGGGGAGGGGCTGCGCCTTGGATGTGGTGTGCAGCCCTCCCCTCTCCCCTCTATTTATAGGGGAAGTTGGAAGGGGCCCGGCCCCCTTTAGATGAGATCTAGAGGGGGGCGGCAGCCAAGGAGAGGGGGCTTGCCCCCCAAGCAAGGGGGGGCCCTCTAGGGTTCCCCCCCCAAACCCTAGGCGCATGGGCCCAAGGGGGGTGCGCCCAGCCCCCTAGGGGCTGGTTCCCTGCCCACTACAGCCCATGAGGCCCTCCGAGAGAGGTGGCCCCTCCCGGTGGACCCCCAGAACCCCTCCGGTGGCCCCGGTACAATACCGATAAGCCCCCGAACTTTTCCGGTGACCGTATGATAACTTCCCACATATAAATCTTCACCTCCGGACCATTCCGGAACTCCTCGTGACTTCCGGGATCTCACCCGGGACTCCGAACAACATTCGGTAATCACTTACAAGTCTTCCTAATAACCCTAGCGTCCACCGAACCTTAAGTGTAGACCCCTACGGGTTCGGGAATCATGCGACATGACCGAGACAGCTCTCTCAGGCCAATAACCAACAACGGATCTGGATACCCATGTTGGCTCCCACATGTTCCACGATGATCTCATCGGATGAACCATGATGTCGAGGATTCAAGTAATCCCGTGATACAATTCCCTTTGTCAATCGGTACGTTACTTGCCCGAGATTCGATCGTCGGTATCCCAATACCTCGTTCAATCTCGTTACCGGCAAGTAACTTTACTCGCACGTAATGCATGATCCCGTGACCAACCACATGGTCACATTGAGCTCATTATGATGATGCATTCCGAGTGAGCCCAGAGATACCTCTCCGTCATACGGAGTGACAAATCCCAGTCTCGATCCGTGTCAACCCAACAGACACTTTCAGAGATACCTATAGTATACCTTTATAGCCACTCGATTCGTTGTGACGCTTTGGTACACCCAAAGCACTCCTACGGTGTCCGGAGTTACACGATCTCATGGTCTAAGGAAATGATACTTGACATTAGAAAAGCTCTAGCAAACGAACTACACGATCTTGTGCTATGCTTAGGATTGGGTCTTGTCCATCACATCATTCTCCTAATGATGTGATCCCGTTATCAATGACATCCAATGTCCATAGTGAGGAAACCATGACTATGTGTTGATCAACGAGCTAGTCAACTAGAGGCTCACTAGGGACATGTTGTGGTCTATGTATTCACACCTGTATTACGATTTCCAGATAACACAATTATAGCATGAATAATAGACAATTATCATGAACAAGGAAATATAATAATAATCATTTTATTATTGCCTCTAGGGCATATTTCCAATAGCATTGACCCCAAGCTGGCTGCCAAGAAGAAGAATCCTGATGTGGCCCAAACTGAAGCATCAAGGCGGGAAGAACCTCGCATTGTCTTCCCTGCCAGCATGACAGGCTCGAAGCCTAAGGTCCCCACTGTGGCATCAGAATTGAAGAAAACCAGGGCAGCTGAAGCCGAAGCCAGAAAGCACAAGTTCAAGAACACCACCGACGATGCTCCATTGCCCAAGAAGAGAAAGACTAAGAAGAAAGATCGGGCTGCTCCCACAGATCCCCTCGTTGTCGAGCCCATCTCTTTTGCTCGACCTGCATCCGAACACCAAGAGCGTCAGTTGATAGTTCACGAGCCTACTTCCACAGGGGCTCCTAAAGTTGAAGAAGTTCCGGTCGTTGACCCCGTCACGGCTGAAGACATTGGTCCCCAAGACAATGTAGATGATGATGAAGTCCTTCCTCAGATCGAGTGCCAAACGGTATCATTGCCTGTTCTCACGAACAGCAAACTCATCAGTATTGGTCGTCCTTTGACGCCAATCTCTCAGGATGCCTCATGGGCTGATCACCCCCAACCACAAACTCCAACTAATTGTTCACCAAGTACACCCCGTACTCCACCAGCGCAAGTCACCATCCCAATGGTGAATGACGACAATTACATGGAGACCACACCATCACCAAAGGCGTCGCCCGTGTTCCAATGACTTTGCAAAGGCCTCAGGCCATCGGTCTCCATGACAACCATCCCAGAAGAAGATTCACACCAATCCAGCTTAGTGGCACGTCAAGTGTTCCCTGAAGAAAATCCTTCTATGACGGTTCCTGTGTCAGAAGCCAATGCTGCTGAAGACATACCGGTTGCATCAGCCAATGAAAGACAAGAACCCCATCAAGAAGAAGAACGTGTTGCTACACCCCCTATCACCCAAGAAGATGTTCTCGAGGAGAACGTGTCTGTGCCCGACCCTCCAGCTACTCAAGTGGAGGTTGAAAATCCTGAGGCGGCCACCAATAACACTACTGACGCCAATGACGTTGTCATGGCTAAAGCTAATGTGGCGTCTGCAGTCAACACGATGCATGAAGCCAATGATGCACCTGCAACTAATGTGCATCCTCACGCCATTGCAAATGCCACTGCTCCTGTACCGCCTCCAAGGCCTCATACCATTGAGCAAGCATTTTATCAAGGCGAGCTTGTTGTTGTCAAATGGCCCATTCTGGTTCCTCCGCCTACTCCCGGAACTCAATTTGATTATCATGTGGAGCACAGGCCTCAGGTTCAGAAGCCAAAACCAAGGCTGCCAAGGTTTCCAAGTACTGCATCTGCGTCAGGATCATTCAATGCAAATGGCTTCATTACACACAAACTTTTTTCGATAGGACCAAAAACCCATATTCCAAGCCAAGAATATCATCTGGTCAGTTCTGGAGTTATCAGCAGCGCAACTATTACTCCTGTGTCCTATACAATCAAGGGCGCATATTTCCACATATGCGTCTCGATCAAGCCATTCTTTGATGCCTCGCTTAGAAGAAGCCCTCGATTGTTTCGTAGATCTTTGGCCTTCTCCGGTTTGTGACCGATAAGGAGATTTGGAATGAAGAGCTTCACGCAATTCTATGCAACTCTCCACATTCGCGGCTACAACAGGGATCCGAAGACATGGGTCCTTGAGTGGATGACAGGCAATGTACACCATGAAGCCAAAGCTCTTGACCTCATTGAGCTTACTGGCATGTCCACTCCAGGTGAACTATATGAACCTGGTTGTCAGCTTCACCGCAACGCATTGGACAGCATCTTCCAGAAGCCTGAGCCCAATATGAGCCAAATGTTGAGTATGATGAAGCCACTGCCGCAGGATGCTGAATATCCAAAGGAATTCTTTGTTGAATACCTAGAGTATCTGCCCCGCACCATCTATCACATTATCAGGAGAACTCTATGGCCCATCAAAGGACATTCTTCCTCAGCAAAGCTTGAAGGCGCAATGAAGACATTGGTCTTCTATATTCCCAATGGCATCAGCTTCAATGCTCAGGATTTCTTCATTCATCAATTTGCTGCATCTGGCTCAGACATATTTGGTCTGAAATTCTATGCTCCATGGGTAATGCGACTGATCAAGCTTCACTCTACTGTTGACTATCAGCCCTCTGCACACAATCATCTCATATTCTTACCAGAAGTTGATATGTCCGTCGAAGCCATATACCCAGAGCCTACCAAGGAGGCAATTTATCTTCACAATGTCGATCGTCAAAGTTTCTCCCAACATGTTGAAGGAGTTCATGCTGCTGCTCGTGTTTATCCGCTGGCTGGCAATACTCGTCGTGCTCGTACTGAAGCCACGGATAGCACTATTGCTCCACGGCCTCGAAAGAGATCTCGTGTGCTCAATGACCGAGAGATTCTCGTGGCCTTGCATCAAAAACACGATAAGCATCATTTCTGGCTAAAGCGTCAGATGCAAAGCCTCTTGGTGGATATTAATCGCATTTGAAATCTTGCCACCAAGAATGCATTTGTCACTCATGAAACCTGTCAGAGGTCATGGAAGAGTTTGACATTGCTCAGTGGTGAAGCTGATCTTCAAGATGATGGCTTCACATAGAGATTCAAGTTCGATACCACTCCTCCCAGGAATGTTGTCTTACGTCGAACTCCATCACTCGAAGATTCTGAGTACTCCTCCGCGGCAACTGTTAATGCCAGAGTTCTTGATGACGCCGATGATGCTACTTCACCACCTCCAACTTCGGTGCGTATCGACACTGCACCAAGTTCGTCTGCACCACCAAACCTCAACGATGACCCTGCTGCCTCACCTACTCCTCATGGGAACGAGTAGAGACTATGTCTTCAAACCTTTTTGGTCCTTACTGACAAAAGGGGGAGAAGCATATGTTGATAGTCTTCAAGCGGGTCCATATGGGTAGTTGCTATACTTTTGCCAAGTGTTTACAACTCTCGCTTTTGATACATTTGGTTCTTTGAGTTGTAACACTTAAACTTAATGGCCGTCTGCTACTTTTTCTGTTATTCTGTGATGCGACGATAAATCCCGCATGAAGCCATTCCGCAAACGTCCATTTTTCATTATGCATGTCATTATTCTTGTATATCTGTTCATGCATGATGTATTGTCTTCATATGGTGAAGAGGATCTCCACAAGTACAACCTGCCATGTGCATTTGCATTCCAACGCAAAACATTTATATGCACATCTTCAGCGGGAGCCTTTTTGCCACCTATGAAGACAATATCTTAATCCTTTACAATTTCACATACTTTTATCCCCGTCGAAAACTTCAACCAGTTTGTCATCAATCACCAAAAAGGGGGAGATTGTAAGTGCATCTAGTGCCACCCCAAGTTGGATTTGGAGTATTGACGACAAACCTGGTTGAGGGACTAATGTGTTTGTGAGAATTGCAGGATAACACAGGTAGTGGTCCCTCATTGATTCGGTTTACCTACTGGAGATGACCCCTAAAAATGTGTGAAGACATTGAAGACGATGGTGGTCTGTGAAGTTATTCGCGTTGAAGATTATGACTTGAGAAGACATCGCATGAAGACTAAGGAGCGCGAAGACTTAGCTGTTTTGTTGCTTCCTTTTCTTCTTTGTTGAGTCATAGGAACCACCGCACTGTTAAATGGGGTCCAAGTGAACAAAGTCAGAGTGACTGAAGTGATGCTCAACCAGATCCTATGTCTTCGAGCGAAGACAATGAGAGCAAATCTTATCCAGAGTCGGATGAGTCAGCTTTACTTGTAGCCCAAGTCAAGCTGCCGCGTGTGTTTGAAATCTGACCGTTGGGACACGTGTTAGTTCCTTAGTGACCCAGGGTCATTTCGGACAAATCAGATCGGGTTGCCCAGTGGCTATAAATAGCCCACCCCCTACACCATAAATTGGTGGCTGCTCTGAGTTAGTGCACGGCTTTTGTCGTTTGAGAGCAACCCACCTCTGAAGCTTTTGAGAGAGAATCCTTGCTAGGACAAAGCCCAAATCACCCAGAGCCCAAAGAGTGTTTGGCATCACTGAAGTCTTTCTGTCCGTGTGATCTGAAGACTTGTTACACTTGAGGACTGTGAATCCTCCAGCCGGTTAGATGTCGCATTCTGAGCATCCGAGAGTCATTGTGGATTGCCGGCGAACGAAGTCTATGAAGGTTTGGAAGTCTACCTTGAAGACTTACCAGAGTGATTGGGCGGGGACTAGGTGTCCTTAGCTCAAGGGGAATAAGGTGAAGACGCGGTCTTCTGAGTTGAATCTCAGCCTCCCTAACCAGACGTACATTTGTCACAGCAACTGGAACTGGTCGAACAAATCTCTGTCCTCTCCAAGCTACTGGTTATATCTCTCACTTCTCTTTACTTATAGTTTGTCTTCGTGAAGTCATTGCCTGCTTGCATTATCTGTTTGACTTCACTGTGTGACTACTTGGTCTGATTGGCTTCATACTATCTTCCATCATGATCCTTACTACCTAGTTGCTGATAGTCCTTGTGCTTTCACTTCATTGAATACTTGACTATGGTTTGCCTATTGTAGTCTACTTTCCGCTGCATACGAATAATGTCATTTCTATTGTTTGTCTTCGAAACTCTCATGTTTTGAAGACTTTCATAAAAATCGCCTATTCACCCCCCCCCCCTCTAGTCGATAACTAGCTCTTTCACCTTCTCTTTGTTTTGGTGTCGTTTCGCGCAGGAAGATGAACTGAGAGGGATGCACTTGATTGAGTGCCACAAGGTCATGGAATGTCCTGGATCCCCCCACCCCCTGCCCCCAGTTCCACGACAAACAAACCATTGCTTTCGGCGTTACAGTACTATGCACTGCTAGTGGCAGAGTAGTGATAGAGTTTCCGACAGAGCCGCCGGGATCAAACTGTGTGTCCGCTGGATCAAGAGTGCTATTCGGATGCCCTCCTGAAACTATTTCTTCTACATAGCCACCCCCATCTGATTGGGAGTTCAATCACCCGCTGACAACAAGTTCTCACGAGAAGATTCTCAAGCTCCTAGACATGGCGGACGAGGCCGCAAAAGCAAATATGAAGGATGATTTCAGTGCGAATGGAGCACCGTCTTCAAAGTTTCAAAAATCAGAGGCACCCAAGCTGGTAGGCGGAAATTTAAACTTCGTGGCAACCATGGGCTCACATAACTCATACTGCTTTATTTTTTGACCTTTCAACCACCAAAAATTTATATACAAGGTAGTACAGTACATAAGTATTAATTAGTAGCCATTAACTGCAACTCAGACTGATATAGTTGTCCCAAACAATTTTATATAAAAAATGTCTATAATTCCAACTGCATATTCTGTCTGTAGTATATATTTATTTTTGAAAAATGTTAACGCCCACACGTGCGGGCGTTTGCACATCGCCCACACGCCTCCACCACCACTCATTTTGCCACGTATGAATAGATGACATCAGCAGAATTTTTTTTGGTTTTCGGCTTAAAAATGTTGTATCTCCTAAATAAAAAAGCGAACTAAAAATCTGTTTTCACCATTAAATCCGTCTCGACGAGATCTTCAAAACTAGACCCCATGTTGATATGTTTCGACGAAATTTTTTTTTTGCCAGAAGTTGCCATGATGTTTACACTGCAGTTGTCATAGGGCTTAAACTAAAGTTGCCATATGGCAATTTTAGTTTGTAGATCATGGCAATTTTAGTATTTTGATGATGGCAACTCCAGTACTTTGACCATGAAAATTATTTTTTGTATGAACCAGGGCAATTTTACGTGCATGTATCATGGCAATTTTAGTTTATGGTTCATGGCAAGTCTAGTTTCTTAATTTCCCGTTTTATAAATGTCAAATTTTACTTTTAAATGTAGAAAAAAACTGAAACATGTCATGACAACTTCAGTGTAAACATCATGGCAATTCATATGCAATAGACATGGCAACTTTTAATCCAAAAAAAAATTCATCAAAACATATCAACATGGGATCTAGTTTCGAAGATCTCATCGCGAGGGATTTAATGGTGAAAATGGATTTTCAATCGGATTTTTCGTTTAAGAGATAAAACATTTTAAAAACTGAAAATCCAAAAAGATCCCTACATGCATGCATGCGATGACGTGGCAATATGTTTACATTAGAGACGTGTGGTGCGTCTCCCTTCCTGCCACACGTGTGGCAGTTAATGCGACCCTTTATTTTTAAACTTTGGCAACTATATTTAGGTAACAATCATGTCCTTTACAATAATTGGATTAGGAAATCCTGAGGTTTATCATTCCACACTCCATATTCCTGTCCCTCAAAACTAAAACTAGCAAGTGTTGGGGAACGTAGCAGAAATTCAAAATTTTCCTACGTGTCACCAAGATCTATCTATGGAGAAAACAGCAACGAGGGGAAGGAGAGAGCATCTACATACCCTTGTAGATCGCTAAGCGGAAGCGTTCAAGAGAACGGGGTTGAAGGAGTCGTACTCGTCGTGATCCAAATCACCGGAGATCCGAAAGTGCCGAGCAGACGGCACCTCCGCGTTCAACACACGTACAGCCCGGTGGCGTCTCCCATGCCTTGATCCAGCAAGGAGAGAGGGAGAGGTTGAGGAAGACTCCATCCAACAGCAGCACAACGGGCGTGGTGGTGGTGGAGGAGCGTGGCAATCCTGCAGGCTTCGCCCAAGCACCTACGGGAGAGGAAGAGGTGTCACGGAGGGAGGGAGGCGCCAGGGCTCAGTGTGGATGCCCTCCTCCCTCCACTATATATAGGGGTAAGGGAGAGGGGAGGCGCAGCCTTGCCCCTTCCTCCAAGGAAGGGTGCGGCCAAGGGAGGGAGGAGTCCATCCTCCCCAAGGCACCCTGAGGTGCCTTCCCCTTGAGGACTCTTCCCTCCCAAGTTTCCTTGGCGCATGGGCCTCTTGGGGCTGGTGCCCTTGGCCCATATAGGCCAAGGCGCACCCCCACAGCCCATGTGGCCCCCGGGCAGGTGGACCCCCGGTGGACCCCGGACCCCTTTCGGCACTCCGGTACAATACCGATAAAGTGCGAAACTTTTCGGCGACCAAAATAGGACTTCCCATATATAAATCTTTACCTCCGGACCATTCCGAAACTCCTCGTGACGTCCGGGATCTCATCCGAGACTCCAACAACATTCGGTAACCACATACAAACTTCCTTTATAACCCTAAGCGTCACCGAACCTTAAGTGTGTAGACCCTACGGGTTCGGGAGACATGTAGACATGACCGAGACGTTCTCCGGTCAATAACCAACAGCGGGATCTGGATACCCATGTTGGCTCCCACATGTTCCACGATGATCTCATCGGATGAACCACGATGTCAAGGACTCAATCGATCCCGTATACAATTCCCTTTGTCTAGCGGTATTGTACTTGCCCGAGATTCGATCGTCGGTATCCCGATACCTTGTTCAATCTCGTTTCCGGCAAGTCTCTTTACTCGTTCCGTAACACATCATCCCGTGATCAACCCCTTGGTCACATTGTGCACATTATGATGATGTCCTACCGAGTGGGCCCAGAGATACCTCTCCGTTACACGGAGTGACAAATCCGATCTCGATTCGTGCCAACCCAATGTACACTTTCGGAGATACCGTAATGCACCTTTATAGTCACCCGATTACGTTGTGACGTTTGGTACACCCAAAGCATTCCTACGGTATCCGGAGTTGCACAATCTCATGGTCTAAGGAAAAGATACTTGACATTAGAAAAGCTTTAGCATACGAACTACGATCTTTGTGCTAGGCTTAGGATTGGGTCTTGTCCATCACATCATTCTACTAATGATGTGATCCCGTTATCAATGACATCCAATGTCCATGGTCAGGAAACCGTAACCATCTATTGGTCAACGAGCTAGTCAACTAGAGGCTTACTAGGGACATGGTGTTGTCTATGTACCCACACATGTATCTGAGTTTCCTATCAATACAATTATAGCATGGATAATAAACGATTATCATGAACAAGGAAATATAATAATAACTAATTTATTATTGCCTCTAGGGCATATTTCCAACAGTCTCCCACTTGCACTAGAGTCAATAATCTAGTTCACATCGTCATGTGATTAACAGCGATAGGTCACATCGCCATGTGACCAACACCCAAAGAGTTTACTAGTGTCTCAGAACTAGTTCACATCATTATGTGATTAGACTCAATGATTTCGAGGTTTGATCATGTTTTGCTTGTGAGAGAGGTTTTAGTCAACGGGTTTTAGTCAACGGGTCCGAACCTTTCAGATCCGTGTGTGCTGCAAATTTCTAGGTCATATTATAAATGCTGCTTCCACGCCCTACTTGAAGCTATTCCAAATGGTTGCTCCACTATCACGATCCGGTTTGCTACTCGAGTCACTCGGATAGGTGTTAAAGCTTGCATCGACGTAACCCTTTACGCCGAACTCTTTATCACCTCCATAATCGAGAAACATGTCCTTATTTACTCCAAGGACAATTTTGATCATTGTCCAATGATCCATTCTTGGATCATTCTTGTACCCTCGACCGACTCATGGCAAGGCACACTTCGGTCTTACATAACATAACATAGCATCTTGTAGAGCCTACGTCTGAAGCATAGGGGCGACCTTCGTCCTTTCTCTCTCTTCTGCCGTGGTCGAGCTTTAACTCTTAACTTCATACCTTACATCTCAGGCAAGAACTCCTTCTTTGACCGATCCATCTTGAACACTTTCAAGATCATGTCAAGGTATATGCTCATTTGAAAGTACCATTAAGCATTTTTGATCTATCCTTATAGATCTTGATGCTCAATGTTCAAGTAGCTTAATCTAGGTTTTCCATTGAAAAACACTTTTCAAACATCCCTATATGCTTTCTAGAAATTCTACATCATTTCTGATCATCAATATGTCAACAACATATTGTTATCAGAAATTCTATAGTGCTCCCACTCACTTCTTTGGAAATACAAGTTTCTCATAAACTTTGTATAAACCCAAAATCTTTGATCATCCTATCAAAGTGCATATTCCAACTCCGAGATGCTTACTCCAGTCCTTTAGAAGGATCGCTGGAGCTAGCATACCTTTTAGCATCCTTAGGATCGACAAAACTTTTACGATTGTATCACATACAACCTTTCCTTACGTGGCGGTAAGGAAACTCGTCTTGACATCCATCTGCCAGATTTCATAAATGCAGCTAATGCTAACATGATTCCGACGGACTTAAGCATCGCTACGGATGAGAAAATCTCATCGTAGTCAACTCCTTGAACTTGTGAAAACTCTTCGCCATAAGTCGAGCTTCATAGACGGTGATATTACCGTCCACATCCGCCTTCTTCTTAAAGATCCATTCATCTCAATGGCTTGCCGATCATCGTGCAAGTCCACCAAAGTCCATGCTTTGTTCTGATACATGGATCCTGTCTCGGATTTCATGGCTTCTAACCATTTATCGGAATTTGGGCCCACCATTGCTTCTCCATAGCTCGTAGGTTCATTGTTGTCTAGCAACATGACCTTCAAGACAGGACTGCGTACCACTCTGAAGTAGTACGCATCCTTGTCACCCTACGAGGTACGGTAGTGACTTGATCCAAAACTTCATGATCACTATCATAAGCCTTGACTTCAATTGGTGTAGGTGCCACAGAACAACTTCCTGTGCCCTGCTACACACTTGTTGAAGTGACGGTTCATTAACCTCATCAAGTCTCCACCATCCTCCCACTCAACTTTTCGAGACGAACTTTTCCTCGAGAAAGGAACCGATTCAAGAAACAATCCCTATTGCTTCCGGATCTGAATTAGGAGGTATACCCAACTGTTTTGGGTGTCCTATGAAGATGCATTTTATCCGCTTTGGGTTCGAGCTTATCAACCTGAAACTTTTCCACATAAGCGTCGCAGCCCCAAACTTTTAAGAAATGACAGCTTAGGTTTCTCTAAACCATAGTTCATACAAGGTCATCTCAACGGAATTACGTGGTACCTTATTAAAGTGAGTGCGGTTGTCTCTAATGCCTAACCCATGAACGATAGTGGTAATTCGATAAGAGACATCATGGTACGCACCATATCCAATAAGGTGCAACTATGATGTTCGGACACACCATCACACTATGGTGTTCCATGCGGTATTAATTGTGAAACAATTTGCACAATGTCTTAATTGTGTGCCAAAACTTGTAACTCAGATATTCATCTCTATGATCATATCATAGACATTCTATCCTCTTGTCACGAAGATCTTAAACTTCATTCTGAAATTACTTGAACCATTCAATAATTCAGATTTGTGTTTCATCAAGTAAATATACTCAACATCTACTCGAATCATCTGTGAAGTCGTAACATAACGATATTCATCGCATGCCTCGGACTCATTGGACTGCACATATCAAAATGTGTTGCTTCCAACAAGTTGCTATCTTGTTCCATCTTCTTGAAACCGAGGCTTTTCAGTCATCTTGCCCATGTGGTATGTTTTGCATATCTCAAGTGATTTAAAATCAAGTGAGTCCAAACGATCCATCTGCATGGAGTTTCTTCATGCGTATACACCAATAGACATGGTTCGCATGTCTCAAACTTTTCAAAAACGAGTGAGTCCAAAGATCCATCAACATGGAGCTTCTTCATGCGCTTTTACACCAATATGACTTACATGGCGATTGCCACAAGTAAGTGGTACTATCATTACTATCTTATACCTTTTGGCATGAAAATGTGTATCACTACGATCGAGATTCAATAAACCATTTATTTAGGTGCAAGACCATCAAGGTATTATTCAAATAAATAGAGTAACCATTATTCTCCTTAAATGAATAACCGTATTGCGATAGACATAATCCAATCATGTCTATGCTCAACGCAAACACCAAATGATAATTATTCTGGTTTAATACTAATCTTGATGGTAGAGGGAGCGTGCGATGTTTGATCACATCAAAATTGGAAATACTTCCAACACATATCGTCAGCTCTCCTTTAGCTAGTCTCCGTTTATGCCATAGCTTTTATTTCGAGTTACTAACACTTAGCAACCGAACCAGTATCTTAATACCCTGGTGCTACTAGGAGTACTAGTAAAGTACACATTAACATAATGCATATCCAATATACTTCTATCGACCTTGCCAGCCTTCTCATCTACCAAGTATCTAGGGTAAATCTGCTCCAATGGTTGTTCCCCTTATTACGTAGCACTTAGTCTCGGGTTTGGGTTCAACCTTGGGTTTCTTCACTAGAGCAGCAAATGACTGATTTGCCGTTTCATGAAGTATCCTTCTTGCCCTTGCCCTTCTTGAAACTAGTGGTTTCACCAACCATCAACAATTGATGCTCCTTCTTGACTTCTACTTTCGTGATGTCAAACAACGCGAATACCTCAAGGATCATCATCTCTATCCTTGATATGTTATAGTTCATCACGAAACTCTAGCAGCTTGGTGGCAATGACTTTGGAGAAACATCACTATCTCATCCTAAGATCAACTCCCACTCGATTCAAGTGATTGTTGTGCTCGGACAATCTGAGCACAAGCTCAACGATTGAGCTTTTCTCCCTTAGTTTGCAGGCTAAGAAGATTGTCGGAGGTCTTATACCTTTTGGACGTGGGCACGAGCTTGAAATCCCAATTTCAGCCCTCGAAACATCTCATATGTTCCGCGACGTTTCAAAACGTCTTTGGTGCCTCAACTCTAAACCGCTTAACCGAACTATCATGTAGTTATCAAAAAGCGTGTATGTCCGATGTTCGCAACATCCACAGGACGACGTTTGGGGTTCAACACCTGAAGCGGTGCATTAAGGACATAAGCTATTTCATTGTCCGCATAATCGCCATCTTGTCAACTTTCAACTATATTTTCTCTAGGAACATATCTAAACAAAGGAACTAAAGCGCGAGCTTACGACATAATTTGCAAAAGGTCTTTTGACTATGTTCAAGATAATTAAGTTCATCTTATGAACTCCCACTCGAATAGACATCCCTCCGGGTCATCTAAGTGATTACATGATCCGAGTCAACTAAGCCGTGTCCGATCATCACGTGAGACGGACTAGTCATCATCGGTGAACATCTTCATGTTGATCGTATCTACTATACGACTCATGCTCGACCTTTCGGTCTCTGTGTTCCCGAGGCCATGTCTGTACATGCTAGGCTCGTCAAGTTAACCCCAAGTGTTTTTCTTTGCTGTAAATCTGTCTTACACCCGTTGTATGTGAACGTAAGAATCCATCACACCCGATCATCACGTGGTGCTTAGAAGCGACGAACTGTAGCAACGGTGCACAGTCGGGGGAGAACACTTCTTGAAATTTGTGTAAGGGATCATCTTATTTACTACCGTCGTTCTAAGTAAACAAGATGCATAAACATAATAAACATCACATGCAATTATATATTAGTGACATGATATGGCCAATATCATATAGCTCCATTGATCTCCATCTTCGGGGCTCCATGATCATCATCGTCACCGGCATGACACCATGATCTCCATCATCATGATCTCCATCATCGTGTCTTCATGAAGTTGTCTCGCCAACTATTACTTCTACTACTATGGCTACCGTTTAGCAATAAAGTAAAGTAATTACATGGCGTTGTTTAATGACACGCAGTCATACAATAAATAAAGACAACTCCTATGGCTCATGCCGGTTGTCATACTCATCGACATGCAAGTCGTGAATCCTATTACAAAAACATGATCAATCTCATACATCACATATCATTCATCACATTCTTCTTGGCCATATCACATCACATAGCATACCCTGCAAAAACAAGTTAGACGTCCTCTAATTGTTGTTTGCATGTTTTACGTGGCTGCTTTGGGTTTCTAGCAAGAACGTTTCTTACCTACGCAAAACCACAACGTGATATGCCAATTGCTATTTACCCTTCATAAGGACCCTTTTCATCGAATCCGCTCCGACTAAAGTGGGAGAGACTGCACCGCTAGCCACCTTATGCACCAAGTGCATGTCGATTCGGTGGAACCTGTCTCACGTAAGAGTACGTGTAAGGTCGGTCCGGCCGCTTCATCCCACAATACCGTCGAAACAAGATTGGACTAGTAACGGTAAGCATATTGAACAACATCAATGCCCACAACTACTTTGTGTTCTACTCGTGCAAAGAATCTACGCAATAGACCTAGCTCATGATGCCCTTTGTTGGGGAACGTGGCGAAATTCAAAATTTTCCTACGTGTCACCAAGATCTATCTATGGAGAAACCAGCAACGAGGGGAAGGAGAGTGCATCTACATACCCTTGTAGATCGCTAAGCGGAAGCGTTCAAGAGAATGGGGTTGATGGAGTCGTACTGCCGTGATCCAAATCACCGGAGATCCGAAAGTGCCGAGCAGACGGCACCTCCGTTCAACACACGTACAGCCCGGTGGCGTCTCCCATGCCTTGATCCAGCAAGGAGAGAGGGAGAGGTTGAGGAAGACTCCATCCAACAGCAGCACAACGGCGTGGTGGTGGTGGAGGCGTGGCAATCCTGCAGTGCTTCGCCAAGCACCTACGGGAGAGGAAGAGGTGTCACGGGAGGGAGGGAGGCGCCAGGGGCTCAGGTGTGGATGCCCTCCCTCCCCTCCACTATATATAGGGGTAAGGGAGAGGGGGGAGGCGCAACCTTGCCCCTTCCTCCAAGGAAGGGGTGCGGCCAAGGGAGGGGGAGGAGTCCATCCTCCCCAAGGCACCCTGAGGTGCCTTCCCCTTGAGGACTCTTCCTCCCCAAGTTTCCTTGGCGCATGGGCCTCTTGGGGCTGGTGCCCTTGGCCCATATAGGCCAAGGCGCACCCTACAGCCCATGTGGCCCCCGGGCAGGTGGACCCCGGTGGACCCCGGACCCCTTCTAAGACTCCGGTGACAATACCGATAAAGTCTGAAACTTTTCCTACGACCAAAATAGGACTTCCCATATATAAATCTTTACCTCCGGACCATTCCGGAACTCCTCGTGACGTCCGGATCTCATCCGAGACTCCAACAACATTCGGTAACCACATACAAACTTCCTTTATAACCCTAGCGTCACCGAACCTTATGTGTAGACCCTACGGGTTCGGGAGACATGTAGACATGACCGAGACGTTCTCCCATTAATAACCAACAATGGGATCTGGATACCCATGTTGGCTCCCACATGTTCCACGATGATCTCATCGGATGAACCACGATGTCAAGGACTCAATCGATCCCGTATACAATTTCCTTTGTCTAGCGGTATTGTACTTGCCCGAGATTCGATCGTCGGTATCCTGATACCTTGTTCAATCTCGCTTCCGCAAGTCTCTTTACTCGTTCGTAACACATCATCCCGTGATCAACCCCTTGGTCACATTGTGCACATTATGATGATGTCCTACCGAGTGGGCCCAGAGATACCTCTCCGTTACACGGAGTGACAAATCGATCTCGATTCGTGCCAACCCAATGTATACACTTTCGGAGATACCGTAATGCACCTTTATAGTCACCCGATTACGTTGTGACGTTTGGTACACCCAAAGCATTCCTCTACGGTATCCGGAGTTGCACAATCTCATGGTCTAAGGAAAAGATACTTGACATTAGAAAAGCTTTAGCATACGAACTACGATCTTTGTGCTAGGCTTAGGATTGGGTCTTGTCCATCACATCATTCTACTAATGATGTGATCCCGTTATCAATGACATCCAATGTCCATGGTCGTGAAACCTTAACCATCTATTGATCAACGAGCTAGTCAACTAGAGGCTTACTAGGGACATGGTGTTGTCTATGTACCCACACATGTATCTGAATTTCCTATCAATACAATTATAGCATGGATAATAAACGATTATCATGAACAAGGAAATATAATAATAACTAATTTAGTATTGCCTCTAGGGCATATTTCCAACAGCAAGTTCATGAACACACTCATTAGCTTCATGCACACAATGACTCATAGTCGCCTTGCCAGAAGAACTCCTACTATATATATTCTACCTGTAACATGTTACACAAAAATCTTCAAACTTCTTGTGGAAAAAACCTTCAAACTTCTTGTGAAGAAAAAACGTCAAACTTGCACAAAGTTTTATATTTGGAGGCCATAGGTTATAGCTTCGTCTCAAGTCTCCAAAACCTCAGGACCGGTCCTGCACAAAGATATGATATTAAAGACACCAAGCAGCTGCTAAAAAAAGACAAGACACATATCGAATTTGATTAATCCAAACAAATTTATATCTGAACCAACCTGTAGTTGCATGGTTAGAAGGACAGTGGTATTTCAGCCCACCAGAGCTTAAATACTAATGCTTGCATTATCACGAATTTATTTTAGGATTTTCGGCAATACACCTCCACTGAGAGGAGATATTCCCGTCGACTACGAGGCACCTACAGTGACTTTGTAAAATCTTAAAATGACTCCCGGCTCAGTCTCTCGAGGTGCTCATAGAGATAGGTTGTGCGTGTGTGTTCAGATGGGTGGGTGTATGTGTGTATTTACGAGTTTGCGTCTTTGATTAATGAAGGCCGTCGCGATGAGATCCGTGAAATTCGAGTCAGTTTTCAGCTTTCACGGAGAGAACGCTCGTCGACTCGACTCACACGCCACACACCCCACGAACCTTCCCCCGTACGACACGACACGGCACACGAGCCAGCCAAGCCGCCACCGACCCGACCCGACCCAACCCGCCACGCCGCGTTCCCCAATCCCCACCCCCCAACCAAAATCTTCCCCATCGCCCCCGGCCGGTTCTCTTCTCCTCCCGTCCCCTTCCCCCACCCCCGCCCCCCAGATCGCCGCGCGCCGCCCCTGACCGCCGCGGGAATCCCACCCCGCCACCGACGAGGCCCGACCCCCCGGGGGCCCAGCCAAGATGGTGCTTGCATAGCTGGGCGGGAGCATCTCCCGAGCGCTCGCGGAGATGAGCAACACCACGGTCGACGAGAAGGTGCTCGGGGAGTGCCTCAACGAGATCTCCCGCGCGCTCCTGCAGTCCGACGTCCAGTTCAAGATGGTCCGCGACATGCAGACCAACATCAGGAAGATCGTCAACCTCGAGACCCTCGCCGCCGGCACCAACAAGCGACGCATCATACAGCAGGTCCCGCTCCCCGTCCTTCTCCCTCCATTCATTTCCTGCGCTAATTCGATCGTGCCAGGGGGAACTGCGCGGGAGGATGCTGATGCCCTTTTTTTTCCGTGCTGCAGGCCGTCTTCACCGAGCTCTGCAACATGCTCGATCCCGGGAAGCCGGCCTTCACCCCCAAGAAGGGCAAGCCCAGCGTCGTCATGTTCGTCGGGTTGCAGGGTCAGTCTCACTCGCCAACCAACCTCGCTTCTATGCTCTGTTTTTTGTTCTACGCCTGTTACCTGAACTCCACTCGCTACATGTATATATCTACCAGTCTATGTGTAGCATTACTAGACCCACCTAGAATGAATGTGTCCTTTAAGCACCAGGGATGTGCTCATAGGTGTTTCATGTTATTCTGAATTGTCGTGATAGCCGAGCAAAATTGAATGGTCCAAACCTTGTTGAATTGAGGTAAATTTAGGTTATTATTGGGTATAGAATTGCGGTTAGGGTCATCAGTTGCCTTTCACTAACAGGAGCAGACCTTGTTCAGTTTACTTCTGTGGTCTAAGCATCTCATATCTGTCTTGGTATGAATGGCAAGGTAGGTACGTTGTTTTATGGAGAACTTGTGATGACTCAGACATTTCAGGCAGCTCTAGCTGTAGGTGATAGGTCGGATGCCATAAGAACTATTGCCATTTCCTGTTCAATCTTCTAGTTGTTTGTACCTGTGAGATTTCCCTCATTTTTTATGAATTGAGGGGCGTACCCCCGATTTCATTTCATCAATGAAAGGAAACCCTAAAACAGTTTAACACACAAGTCGATGACCCCCAGACGCCCTACCATGCCACCTGGGGAAAGACAACTAGGAGCAATGCGGAAGAGGTAACCACGCAGGGCTCCCAAAAAGCATGAAAAGAAAGACTAGACTAGGAGTAGCAGGCAAACACAACTAAAACAACTATCAAACTAACAAGATCATCCAGAGTCCGTCCAAAACACCACGGCTAGCCAAAATCACACTACTCCAAGTCTTTTTGTCATTGGCGCCCAGCTTCTCCTCTTGTTGCAGAACCCGTTTGCAACATCAACCAGCAGCACTGCTACGGGACGAAGCGTCTGTTGCCCTTCTTTTTTCTGTATTCCAGACTGATACGAAATCTAATAAGAAATTTGAATAAACAGAACACTAGGATCATGCGGTTTGTTCATTGTTTTCCTCGTCTTTAATACAGTTACAATATACATTGATGTTAGATGCTCACTGAATGATGATATATTTCTGTAGGTTCTGGAAAAACCACTACCTGTACGAAATACGCATATTATCATCAGCGTAAGGGATTTAAACCGTCGCTGGTTTGTGCCGATACATTCCGAGCTGGTGCTTTTGATCAGTTGAAACAGAATGCAACCAAGGCGAAGATACCTTTTTATGGAAGGTTCTCTACATCGAAAGATTTACCTGTTGGTTAAAAGCTTCTCTCCAAAATTTGCACTAAATAAAATTTCCGTCTTTGCAGCTACATGGAGTCAGATCCTGTGAAAATTGCTGTTGAGGGTCTGGAAAGGTTCAGGAAAGAAAACTCTGATCTCATCATTATTGACACAAGTGGACGCCATAAGCAAGAGGCTGCACTCTTCGAAGAAATGCGTCAAGTTGCGGAAGCAACGGTATTTACACTGTCATAGTCTTGCACCATTATTTTTCCTGTAACATTGAGATTCTCACCCACCTTTTTTATGGTCCATTGCAGAAACCAGACCTGGTGATATTTGTGATGGATGGCAGTATTGGTCAGGCTGCGTTTGATCAGGCACAAGCATTTAAACAAAGTGCTTCTGTTGGTGCTGTGATTGTTACAAAATTGGATGGTCATGCAAAAGGAGGCGGTGCACTTAGCGCGTTAGTATATTACTCTTTATTTTCTTGTTCTTCATGCTTCATGGTGTTATTCCCTATATTGTGTTGCTTATCAACTATATTGTTTCCAATGAATCTTAGTTAGCTTAGTTTGTTCTTTGGTAAATTTTCTTCACTATTGTTCTTCTTGTGTGATTTCCCCTCTTTAGTTAGTACTCCCTCTGTAAACAAATATAAGACGTTTTAGAGACTTACACAAGTCTCCAAAACGCCTTATATTTGTTTACAGAGGGATTAATATTTTAGAGTTAAATTTCATTTTACCAAGTTACATATCATCCAGGTTATTTTAGTTCAACAAGAAAATGCCACTCAGTTTAGGATCACTTCAATCTTAATGATTGCACATATGTTTAGTATCTGTGAAGCAGTTAAGATTGTAACGTTTTCTGCTCAGCTGTATTCTCAATTCCTGTTTTAGCTTCTTTTTTTATTGTGTGTTTTACAAGTAGGCGAGGATACCCTTTGTTAGAGTAAACAGGTGAAGAATCAGAGGAACCTTGTTTTTACATCCTTGCCTCTTTTTCCCAGGGTTGCAGCTACAAAAAGCCCAGTGATATTTATTGGAACTGGAGAACACATTGATGAATTTGAGATTTTTGATGTGAAACCATTTGTCAGCCGTCTGCTAGGTTAGTGACTACATTTAATATTGTTTAGAACTTGGTGATTCTTCTTTCTAGTTTACCTAACTATGTATTGGCAGGTATGGGGGACTTGTCTGGCTTAATGGACAAGATCCAAGATGTTATGCCTGCTGATCAACAACCTGAGCTTCTGGCAAAGCTGGCTGAAGGAACCTTCACTCTCAGACTTCTTTATGAGCAATTCCAGAATCTTCTGAAGATGGGTCCCATTGGCCAGGTTAACTATCTATTACTGAGTATTTATTGTGTTTGTATGATGCACTATATCGAGTGTTCGGTTTCAGATGAAACCATCCAAGTCCACAAGCAAGATTCCGGCTAGTTATTCTTCTGTGATAACATCTTTTAAGCATACATTAACATTATCTAATTTTATCCTGCAGGTCTTCTCCATGTTGCCTGGATTTAGTTCAGAGCTGATGCCAAAAGGACACGAGAAAGAAGGCCAGGCAAAGATTAAGCGGTACATGACGATTATGGACTCCATGACAGCTGCAGGTGAGCTAGATTAACAAAGGCTTTCCTTTGTGTAACACAAGAGTGACGCTCTGAAACTTATCCCGCCCCTGATCTACTCTTCAGAGCTCGACAGTACAAACCCGAAGCTGATGACCGAGTCGCGAATCATCCGTATCGCTCGAGGGTCTGGCAGGCAAATCAGAGACGTGATGGACATGCTGGAAGAGTACAAGCGACTAGCCAAGATGTGGAGCAAGATGAAGGGGCTAAAGATGCCGAAGAATGGAAAGATGAGTGACCTTTCCCAGAACCTGAACATCCAGCAGATGACCAAGGCGCTCCCGCCGCAGGTGCTGAAGCAGATGGGCGGCATGGGCGGCCTGCAGGCCCTGATGAAGCAGATGGGCGGCAAGGACATGAGCAAAATGCTCGGTGGCATGGGACTGGGTGGTGATTAGCCTGGCAAATGTAGGTATAGTTCTTTCTGGGCATAGTTTGTGCTTGATGCGTTGTGGAGTTTGCTATATTTATATAGATCTCTAAAGATTTCCATCCTGACAAATATAGTTCCCAAGTCCTGACAAATTTATTTGAAATTTCTCTGGCACTAACATCTACTAGGTCATCAAATTTACAGGTAGCTTTGCCATTGTGAATTTGTCGCGTAGTTACGTTCCTCGCTTGGTATTACTTGTTTTATGAATCATGCGGTCTTCTGGATCTGGAGAGCCTGAAACCCAGAACTAAAAGTTTAAGTCTGAACTCTAAAGCGTTTTGCTGTTTAATACTACCGGTACATTTTACACCAGGAGTAAATACTTTTCGGCTATTAGTCTGCGAGTCAGTGCACTGATAATTTCGCCACACAGATGAACTAATATTTCAGCACCTTTTAGGTTTAGATTTGACAGCACATGATTGCCTAATTAGTGTCAACTTTGAGATTGCCGTGCGTTGTAAGAGACGTTTCATGTTGGGGGCGAAATTAGTAACAAGGACAGCAGCAAGGCACCATACCTTTTTTTGGAGGGAAACATACTTTATCTGTGGTACTAGTAGTATGTTTAGTAAGGCACCATGCTTTACCATCTACTGCAAAATAAAAGCACGCGACATGACACTAACTGCGCTAAAGAAAACGTAAAGCTACATACACTGCACGATGCCTTTTAACTCCACTCAAGAGACACTTGTCTGATGCACACCAATTTCACAATTAGTCACTAGTCATCTCTAATTCTTTTTGTGAATTTTGCCGACGGTCTTTTTTCACTTTGAGAAAATCAAGGAGTTGATGAAATTTGCCGAGCTCGAAGGGTTGGTTCAGTGGCATACTCTAGCTAGACACTCTTATGATCATAAGTCAAATTTGTTTTGGGAGGGTGATCCTCCTAGTTTCATTTCACCTCTTTTGCGGAAAGACATAACTTATGTTGAATTTGCAATAAAGTGCGCCAGTGAGCATTCCATAGAAAACGACTTGTTAGGTTTCATCAAATCCTTTTCTTTTTTTGCAACCATGTCTAATCAAATCGTAATATCTTGCTCGATGGAGATAGTTCATTTGCTAAATGGGAATTTATTTTTTTATATAGAAAATCATGCCTTGATTTGTGCTTATCGAACCATTTTTACAAAGCGATGACACACGATTAGATTCATCACGGTGCCATAAATTACTTCTCATTTAACTAACAAACCCACATATTTCTCTCCATAAATAAGTCTGAACTCAATTTTTAAGTCTGAAATCCAGAGCTAAAATTTTAAGTTTGAACTCAAATCGTTGTGATGTTTAATGCTAGAACTTTTTACACCGGGAGTCTACTTTTTGGCGATTAGTGCAAAGAGGAGAATGATGTTCTGTGTGAGTCAGTGCACTGTACTGATAAGTTGGGCGCACAGATGAACTAGCATTTCACGACTTTTAGGCCTAGATTTTACATGATTGCCTAATTAGTGTCAACTTTGGGATTGCCGTGCGTTGTAAGAGACGTTTCATGCTGGGGGGAGAAATAACAATAAAGACAGCAGTAGCATCCTTTATCTGTAGTACTAGTATGTTTAGTCATCTACTGCAAAATAAAGCACGCTACATGACACTAACTGCCCAAAAAAGAACTTGGGCAAAATTGACATTTGCATGAATTTTTTGTTGGGTGGCTCTAGCTAATTGTATCTATGATAGAGTAAAGTGAAGTGTCTCATAATCATATTTTGTGAATAATATACATATACTGGCTTTAGTGTGATCCAAGTATTGTATCTACAATCATAATGGCACAAGATAAATCGAAGCCAAAGGCAACAAATGAATGGTGGATACTCGGGAACTAGCCATTTCTTCCCGAAATACTAGTGTTAAAGCACCTCCACCCGCCCGCCCAGGACACATCTTTAGGCTCAGCGACGCTTTTTGCTGAAAATGGCCCAGCCACGCCCCCAGTGCCCCTGGGACGTCAAAATAGCGCCCGGCAAACCTAGGCGAAACCCAACGCGTTGGGGGACTCATGGGGGCGTCGGCGGAAGTTTCGGCGAATCATGTCTCACCACATGTCCTTTTTCTTGGCCCATTTAATCATTTCCCTCACAAACTTTGAGTTGGGGTGGGGTGTGGCTGGGAAGATGCACTTCCCATGCACTCCTATTTCGGCCGGATGAAGCATTTGACCCCCCAAAACATCAACTTTTTTGGTTCGGTGGTGTTTTGGGGGGCTCCAACGGCTGGAGATGCCCTTATATTTGTTGGGGAACGCAGTAATTTCAAAAAATTTCCTACGATCACGCAAGACCATGGTGATGGCATAGCAACGAGAGGGGAGAGTGTCCGTCACGCACTCGTGAGACCGAAAGCGGAAGCGTTATAACAACGCTGTTGATGTAGTCGACGTCTTCACGATCCGACCGATCCAAGCACCGAACGCACGGCACCTCCGAGTTCTCGCACACGTTCAAACTGATGACGATCCCCGGACTCCGATCCAAAGAAAGTGTCGGGATGAGTTCCGTCGACCTGACGGCGTGGTGACGATGTTGATGCTCCACCGACGCAGGGCTTCGCCTAAGCTCATGACGATATGACTTCTCCGTGAGGGCTTCGCCTAAGCTCCATGACGATATGACGAAGTGGAATATGGTGGAAGGGGGCACCGCACACGGCTAAGGAAAGATCCGTAGATCAACTTGTGTGTATTGGGGTGCCCCCGCCTCAGATATAAAGGAGACAAGGGGAGGTGGCGGCCCTAGAGGAGGCGCACCAAGGAGGAGTCCTACTCCCACCGGAGTAGGACTCCCCCCTTCTCCTAGTTGGAGTAGGATTGGGGAGGGAAAGGGGAAGGCGCGCCCCTCTCCTTGTCCTATTCGGACTGGAAGGGGAGGGGGCGCGCAGCCCACCGGCCGCCCTTCTCCTTCTCCCTCAAGGCCCATGAGGGCCCATATACCCCGGGGTTCCAGTAACCCCGGTGTTAAATAACATCCTGTTTTCACTCGGAACCATTCAAGTCCAAACATAGGCTTCCAATATATCAATCTTTATGTCTCGACCATTTCGAGACTCCTCGTCATGTCCGTGATCACATCCGGACTCGAACAAACTTCGCATCAATACTCATAAACTCATAATGAAGCATCGCCGAAGCGTTAAGCGTCACGGACCCTACGGGTTCGAGAACTATGTAGACATGACCTAGAACTATTCTCGGTCAATAACCAATAGCGGAACCTGGATGCCCATATCGGTTCCTACATATTCTCTGAAGATCTTTATCGGTCAAACCGCATAACGACATACGTTGTTCCCTTTGTCATCGGTATGTTACTTACCCGAGATTCGATCGTCGGTATCCAATACCTAGTTCAATCTCATTCGGTAAGTCTCTTTACTCGTTCGTAATACATCATCTCACAACTAACTCATTAGTTGTGATGCTTGCAAGGCTTATGTGATGTGTATTACCGAGAAGGCCCAGAGATACCTCTCCGAGCAATCGGAGTGACAAAACCTAATCTCGAAATACGCCAACCCAACAAGTACCTTTGGAGACACTTGTAGTACTCCTTTATAATCACCCAGATTCACGTTGTGACGTTTGGTAGTACCAAAGTGTTCCTCCGTAAACGGAGTTGCATAATCTCATAGTTATAGGAACATGTATAAGTCATGAAGAAAGCAATAGCAACATACTAAGCGATCAAGTGCTAGGCTAACGGAATGGGTCATGTCAATCGGATCATTCTCCTAATGATCTGATCCGTTAATCAAATGACAACTCATGTCTATGGTTAGGAAACATAACCATCTTTGATTAACGAGCTAGTCAAGTAGAGGCATACTAGTGACACTCTGTTTGTCTATGTATTCACACATGTATTATGTTTAGGTTAATACAATTCTAGCATGAATAATAAACATTTATCATGAAATAAGGAAATAAATAATAACTTTATTATTGCCTCTAGGGCATATTTCCTTGATCTCCCACTTGCACTAGAGTCAATAATCTAGTTTACATCATCATGTGATTCAACACTAATATTCACATATGTATGTGATTAACACCCATAGTTCACATCGTCATGTGACCAACACCCGAAGGGTTTACTAGAGTCAATAATCTAGTTCACATCGCTATGTGATTAACACCCAAAGAGTACTAAGGGATGATCATGTTTTGCTCGTGAGAGAAGCTTAGTCAACGGGTCATCATATTCAGAGCCGTATGTATTTTGCAAATATTCTATGTCTACAATGCTCTTGCGGGGCTACTCTAGCTAATTGCTCCCACTTTTAATATGTATCCAGATTGAGACTTAGAGTCATCTGGATCGGTGTAAAAAGCTTGCATCGATGTAACTCTTTACGACGGGCTCTTTTATCACCTCCATAATCGAGAAATATTTCCTTAGTCCTCACTAAGGATGTTCTTGATCAATGTCCAGTGATCTACTCCTAGATCACTATTGTACTCCCTTGCAAAATTCAGAGCAAGGTATACAATAGGTCTGGTACATAGCATAGCATACTTTATAGAACCTATGATCGAGGCATAGGGAATGACTTTCATTCTCTTTTCTATTTTACTGCCGTGGTCGGGATTTGAGTCTTACTCAATTTCATACGTTTTGCAACACAGGCAAGAACTTTTCTTTGACTGTTCCATTTTGAACTACTTCAAAATCTTGACAAGGTATGTACTTATTGAAAAACTTATCAAGCGTCTTGATCTATCTCTATAGATCTTGCTGCTCAATATGTAAGCAGCTTTCTTGAGGTCCTTCTTTGAGAAACTCCTTTCAAATACTCCTTTATGCTTTGCGAATAATTCTACATTATTTCGATCAACAATATGTCATTCACATATACTTATCGTAAATGCTTTGTAGTGCTCCCACTCACTTTCTTGTAAATACAGGCTTCTCCAAAAGTCTGTATAAAACCATATGCTTTGATCACACTATCAAAGCGTTTATTCCAACTCCGAGATGCTTGCACCGGTCCATAGATGGATCGCTTGGAGCTTGCACATTTTGTTAGCTCCTTTAGGATTGACAAAACCTTCCGTTGCATCATATACAACTCTTCTTTAATAAATCCATTAAAGAATGTAGTTTTGACATCCATTTGCCAGATTTCATAAAATGTGACAATTGCTAACATGATTCGGACAGACTTAAGAATCGCTACAGTTTGAGAAAATCTCATTGTAGTCAACACTTTGAATTTGTCGAAAACCTTTTTGCGACAAGTCGAGCTTTGTAGATAGTAACACTACTATCATCATCTGTCTTCCTCTTGAAGATCCATTTATTTAACTTGACTTGTCGATCATCGAGCAAGTCAACCAAAGTCCACACTTTGTTCTCATATATGGATCCTATCTCAGATTTTATGGCCTCAAGCCATTTCGCGGAATCTGGGCTCATCATCGCTTCCTCATAGTTCGTAGGTTCATCACGGTCTAGTAACATGACTTCCAGAACATGATTACCATACCACTCACAGTGCGGATCTTACTCGAAGACCTACGAGGTTTGGTAGCAACTTGATCTGAAGTTTCATGATCATCATCATTAACTTCCTCACTAATTGGTGTAGGAATCATGGAACTGATTTACGTGATGAACTACTTTCCAATAAGGGAGAAGGTACAATTACCTCATCAAGTTCTACTTTCCTCCCACTCACTTCTTTCGAGAGAAACTTTCTTCTCTAGAAAGGATCCATCTTAGCAACGAAAAAACTTGCCTTCGGATCTGTGATATGAGGTGTACCCAATAGTTACCTTTGGGTATTCTATGAAGACGCACTTCTCCGATTTAGGTTTGAGCTTATCAGGTGAAAACTTTTTCACATAAGCATCACAACTCCAAACTTTTAAGAAATGACAGCTTAGGTTTACTGTTAAACCATAGTTCATACGGTGTCATCTCAACGGATTTAGATGGTGCCCTATTAAACGTGAATGCATTTGTCTCTAATGCATAACCCCAAAGCGATAGTGGTAAATCGGTAAGATACATCATAGATCGCACCATATCCAATAAAGTGTGGTTCTGACGTTCGGACACACCATTATCTTTGTGGTGTTCCGGTGGCGTGAGTAGTGAAATTATTTCACATTGTTTTAATCAAGGCCAAACTCAGAACTCAAATATTTTTCCTCTGCGATCATATCGTAGAAACTTTTATTTTCTTGTTACGATGATTCTTCACTTCACTCTGAAATTCTTTGAACTTTTCAAATGTTTTGGACTTGTGTTTCATCAAGTAGATATACCCATATCTGCTCAAATCATCTTGTGAAGGTCAGCAAATAACGATACTTGCCACGAGCATCAACACTCATTGGATCGCATACATCGGTATGTATTATTTCCAATAAGTCAATAGCTTGTTCCATTGTTCCGGAGAACGGAGTTTTAGTCATCTTGCCCAAAAGGCACGGTTCGCAAGCATCAAATGATTCATAATCAAGTGATTCCAAAAATCCATCAGCATGGAGTTTCTTCATGCGCTTTACACCAATATGACCTAAACGGCGATTGCCACAAATAAGTTGCACTATCATTATTAACTTTGCATCTTTTGGTTTCAATATTATGAATATGTGTATCACTATGATCGAGATCCAATGAACCGTTTTCATTGGGTGTGTAACCATATAAGGTTTTATTCATGTAAGCGAACAACAATTTATTCTCTTACTTAAATGAATAATCGTATTGCAATAAACATGATCAAATCATATTTATGCTCAACACCAAATAACACTTATTTAGGTTCCACACTAATCCCGAAAGTATAGGGAGTGTGCGATGATGATCATATCAATCTTGGAACTACTTCCAACACTCATCGTCACTTCCTTCAACTAGTTTACATTCATTACGCAACTCCCGTTTCAAGTTACTACTCTTAGCAACCGAACTAGTATCAAATACCGAGGTTGCTATGAACACTAGTAAAATACACATCAATAATCTGTATATCAAATATACCTTTGTTCACTTTGCCATCCTTCTTATCCGCCAAATACTTGGGGTAGTTCCGCTTCTAGTGACCAGTTCCATTGCAGCAAAAGCACTTAGTCTCAGGCTTAGGTCCAAACTTGGGCTTCTTCACTCGAGCAGCAACTTGCTTGCCGTTCTTCTCGAAGTTCCCCTTCTTCCCTTTGCCCTTTTCCTTGAGACTAGTGGTCTTGTCAATCATCAACACTTGATGCTCTTTCTTGATTTCTACCTTCATCGATTTCAACATAACGAAGAGCTCGGGAATCGTTTTCGTCATCCCTTGCATACTATAGTTCATCACGAAGTTCTAGTAACTTAGTGATGGTGACTAGAGAATTCTGTCAATCACTGTCTTATCTGGAAGATTAACTCCCACTTGATTCAAGCGATTGAAGTACCTGCATAATCGAGAACATGCTCACTAGTTGAGCGATTCTCTTCCATCTTTTAGCTATAGAACTTGTTGGAGATTTCATATCTCTCAACTCGGGTATTTGCTTGAAATATTAACTTCAATTCCTGGAACATCTCATATGGTCCATGACGTTCAAAACGTCTTTGAAGTCCCGATTCTAAGCCGTTTAAGCATGGTGCACTAAACTATCAAGTAGTCATCATATTGAGCTAGCCAAACGTTCATAACGCCGCATACGCTCTCCTGCATTAGGTCATCACCTAGCGGTGCATTAAGGACATAATTCTTACGTATGCGGCAATGAGGATAAACCTCAGATCACGGATCCAATCCGTATCATTGCTACTAACATCTTTCAACACAATTTTCTCTAGGAACATATATAAAAACATAGGGAAGCAACAACGCGAGCTATTGATCTACAACATAATTTGCAAAATACTACCAGGACTAAGTTCATGATAAATTAAAGTTCAATTAATCATATTACTTAAGAACTCCCACTTAGGCAGACATCTCTCTAGTCATCTAAGTGATCACGTGATCCAAATCAACTAAACCATGTCCGATCATCACGTGAGATGGAGTAGTTTCAATGGTGAACATCACTATGTTGATCATATCTACTATATGATTCACGCTCGACCTTTCGGTCTCGTGTTCGAGGCCATATCATTATATGCTAGGCTCGTCAAGTTTAACTTTGAGTATTCAGCGTGTGCAACTGTTTTGCACCCGTTGTATTTGAACGTAGAGCCTATCACACCCGATCATCACGTGGTGTCTCAAAGACGAAGAACTTTCGCATAGCGGTGCATACTCCGGGAGAACACTTCTTGATAATTTTTAGTGAGAGATCATCTTATAATGCTACCGTCAATCAAAGCAAGATAAGATGCATAAAGGATAAACATCACATGCAATCAATATAAGTGATATGATATGGTCATCATCATCTTGTGCTTGTGATCTCCATCGCCAAGCACCGCCATGATCACCATCGTCCTTTGGGCGCGACACCTTGATCTCCATCGTAGCATCGTTGTCGTCTCGCCAACTATTGCTTCTCGACTATCGCTACCGCTTAGTGATAAAGTAAAAGCAATTACATGGCGTTGCATTTCATACAATAAAGCGACAACCATATGGCTCACGCCGATTCTTGATAACTCGGTTACAAAACATGATCATCTCATACAATAAAATATAGCATCACGTCTTGACCATATCACATCACAACATGCCCTGCAAAAACAAGTTAGACGTCCTCTACTTTGTTGTTGCAAGTTTTACGTGGCTGCTACGGGCTGAGCAAGAACCGTTCTTACCTACGCATCAAAACCACAACGATAGTTTGTCAAATAGACTCCGTTGTAACCTTCTCAAGGACCGGGCGTAGCCTTCAGTTCAACTAAAGTTGGAGAGACAGGTCTTCGCAAGCCATCTATGTGCAAAGCACGTCGAGGGAACCGGTCTCGCGTAAGAGTACGCGTAAGGTTGGTCCGGATCGTCTCGTCCAACAATACCGCTGAACCAAAGTATGACATGCTTTGGTAGGCGGTATGACTTGTATCGTCCACAACTCACTTGTGTTCTACTCGTGCATATGACATCAACGCATAAAACACGGCTCACGATACCCTTTGTTGGGGAACGCGGTAATTTCAAAAATTTTCCTACGATCACGCAAGACCATGGTGATGGCATAGCAACGAGAGGGGAGAGTGTCTGTCACGTACCCTCGTGAGACCGAAAGCGAAGCGTTATAACAACGCGGTTGATGATGTAGTCGTCGTCTTCACGATCCGACCGATCCAAGCACCGAACGCATACGGCACCTCCAAGTTACGCACGCTCACGATGACGATCCCCGGACTCCGATCCAGCAAAGTGTCGGGGATGAGTTCCGTCAGCACGACGGCGTGGTGACTATGTTGATGCTCCACCGACGCAGGGCTTCGCCTAAGCTCCGCGACGATTTGACTTCTCCGGCGCAGGGCTTCGCCTAAGCTCTACGACGATATGACCGAAGTGGAATATGGTGGAAGGGGGCACCGCACACGGCTAAGGAAAGATCCGTAGATCAACTTGTGTGTATTGGGGTGCCCCTGCCTGTGAGATATAAAGGAGACAAGGGGAGGTGGCGGCCCTAGAGGAGGCGCGACAAGGAGGAGTCCTACTCCCACTGAGTAGGACTCCCCCTCTCCTAGTTGGAGTAGGATTGGGGAGGGAAAGGGGAAGGCGCGCCCCTCTCCTTGTCCTATTCGGACTGGAAGGGGAGGGCGCGCAGCCCACCTGGCCGGCCCTTCTCCTTCTCCCTCAAGGCCCATGAGGGCCCATATACCCCGGGGTTCCGTAACCCCGGTGTTCCGTAACATCCTGTTTTCACTCGGAACCATTCCGAAGTCCAAACATAGGCTTCCAATATATCAATCTTTATGTCTCGACCATTTCGAGACTCCTCGTCATGTCCGTGATCACATCCGGGACTCGAACAAACTTCATGCATCAATACTCATAAACTCATAATGAATCATCATCGAAGCGTTAAGCGTGCGGACCCTACGGGTTCGAGAACTATGTAGACATGACCTAGAACTATTCTCGGTCAATAACCAATAGCGGAACCTGGATGCCCATATCGGTTCCTACATATTCTCTGAAGATCTTTATCGGTCAAACCGCATAACGACATCGTTGTTCCCTTTGTCATCGGTATGTTACTTACCCGAGATTCGATCGTCGGTATCCAATACCTAGTTCAATCTCAAGATTCTTGGTAAGTCTCTTTACTCGTTCGTAATACATCATCTCACAACTAACTCATTAGTTGTGATGCTTGCAAGGCTTATGTGATGTGTATTACCGAGAAGGCCAGAGATACCTCTCCGACAATCGGAGTGACAAAACCTAATCTCGAAATACGCCAACCCAACAAGTACCTTTGGAGACACTTGTAGTACTCCTTTATAATCACCCGATTCGTTGTGACGTTTGGTAGTACCCAAAGTGTTCCTCCGTAAGCGGAGTTGCATAATCTCATAGTTATAGGAACATGTATAAGTCATGAAGAAAGCAATAGCAACATACTAAACGATCAAGTGCTAGGCTAACGGAATGGGTCATGTCAATCAGATCAGTCTCCTAATGATGTGATCCCGTTAATCAAATGACAACTCATGTCTATGGTTAGGAAACATAACCATCTTTGATTAACGAGCTAGTCACGTAGAGGCAGACTGGTGACACTCTGTGTGTCTATGTATTCACACATGTATTATGTTTCCGGTTAATACAATTCTAGCATGAATAATAAACATTTATCATGAAATAAGGAAATAAATAATAACATTATTATTGCCTCTAGGGCATATTTCCTTCAATATTGTCTTTGTGGTGTTCCAGCGAATTGTATCCGCAATGACACAAAGTCAACCAAATCCAAAGCATACCAGCTAACTATATCTACAATTAGAATGCCAATTAATAAAGCAAACATTTTAGAGTAAATAACGACAAGTGAATTATGCGCATCCGAACAAGTTTTACATTTAGGTGATATGGGCTAAAGTGTCCTGTCTTTCGATAAAATGGTAACTATCGTTTTTTATGGAGTAGATTTTGACGATCCGACTACGAACGTATGAAGACGTTGCACCTTAGCAATCACTAAACCAACTCCGAGAGATTATTGCCCACGCTAGAGCACGATGAACCTGACTACGAGGGTCTACTTTCCGCAGGCAAACGAAAAACAAGCAAGAAACTAAGATTGCAATCTGGATATTACGAATTTAAGAGAAAAAATTATTGATCAAAGTAGGATTCTGAAACTATGGCGAACTTTAATCTAAACTTATAGGGAGATAGAGGAAATTTCATCCACCTTTGGCAAGGTGGGACTAAATTCTATCCTAAGTCGTTTTCCCTATTAATACGGACTTTAAAAATAGCCTATTAAGTGTATTTCAAAAATACATGGGCCTAGCCCAAAAATAAGGTGTCGCAGCATATATATTAAGTTATGGACGAAATTTATTTAATGTCATCTTATATATTTCGTCCATATCCTTGTATGTCATCATGGTGGCTCCAAAGTGCTGAAAACTCCACTGAAAACTTCGTTCTTGTTCCCTTTGCACGCGCCATCCCCTTCAAGCTTGATCAGGCTCCAATGTTTATGCTTCTTGTCCATGTTCGGCTCTTCATTTGTAAGCAAAACAAATATATCCAATTTAGGTAGCATCATATTCTCATGAACATTAGAATCGTTACCAAGAAACGACAGTACCTGATAATTTAATTGGCATGCGCGAGCTCTAGTAATTGGTCCAATATATATAGCAGTAGAGATTGTGGGTGTAACTGTAGTGGTGATGTCCTCATCAGTAGGACATACCAGTGTTATGTTGGCTTCCATTGCCATTTCCATTCTGGCCTTCTGGACAGTCGTTGGCATAATGCCCAGTCTTGCGGCACTTAAAGCAAGTAATATGACTCAGGTCTACTTTGGATGGTGTTGACGGGTTGGTGCGATTACATCTGTTGCTTCCTCCATTCCGTTCCCATTCTTGGTGTGTTATGGTTATGCGAATTACCTCCTCCATGGGTATGCTGAAACTGAATTCTGATTTAGGGGTATAACGAGGTTTCTGAGCTCCGTGAGTTATACTTTCCTTGCCCATACTTCCGCTTGCAGTTCTCAATTCTTCTTTGCTTTCCTTCAATCATGAGGGCTCGATCTACTAACTCCTGGTAGTTATTGAAACTGGCTACCATCAACGGCATCTTTGAACTCATCATTCAGTCCTTCTAGAAACTTCTCCTGTTTAGTCGCATCAAGAGTAACGTCATCCGGGGCATAACGTGCTAGTTTACTAAAGTCATCCACGCATCGCCAACAGTCCTTCCTCCTTGGCGTAAGTTGCGAAACTCACGCTTCTTCATGGCCATAGCTCCTGCTGAAACATGGGCGGTCTGAAAAGCTTGCTGAAATTGATCCCATGTGACGGTGTCTCTGTGGTAAGTGGGCTGTGAAATTCTCCCACCATGCTTCTTGCGGGTCCTTCAAGCTGATGTCTTTGCAAACTTCACTCTTTCTCCATCTGTGCATCCTGCAGCGGTCGGCTCCTTCCTATCTTGCGGAGCCGGTCATACTGCTACAATTGGCTCGGTGCTCTTTGGAATACACCGCGGGTTTAGTCTAAGGAAGCGAGTCGGATGATCCGCAGTGGTGGTGGGTTGTTGTTGTTGTTGTTGTTGTTGCCACGGTTACGCACCAATGTTTGAATCGTGGTATTCTGCCATCTTGGATCAGTTGGGTGATCTCTGGCGGGAAAAGCGAATCCGGGTCGCGTCTCGGAGGCATCGATGGGTTTAGAAAATATGAGAATTTATAATAGAATGAGGTCTAATTGTAATCACTACCCAAAACACATGAGCAAATACACACAAAATCACTACAATCAATCAAACAAAGGCTTACAACGAAATAACAATCGCAAAAGTTCGAGTACTATAATGAATACATGGAGGGAATACTACTAATATGTGGGGACTTCTACTAATTTGAACCGTGGAAGACTCCATAATGTCGTCCAACTTCGTCTTCAAAGTCGGGTTCACTTGGATCCGAATCGGTGTCGTCGATGTTGATGTAGTCGCTTGCAATCGACATACCGGGTCTTCATTCCTGGCGCCAACTTCTTCTTGAGTTCTTCAATCTCGTACTTAAGATCGTTATTGTGTCTTGCTAGAGCTACGATCTCGTCCATATAGTCCTTGCGAGTTGTCTTTAGTTCTTCTTCAAGTTCGATGATCCTTCCCTTTGCATTCTCGCAACTCCAACATATCATTGCACATCCGGTTCTCCTGGCGTCGAATATGCCGGGTTTAACTCTGGATGAATGCTGCAATGGATCTATCCTTCTTGGTCTTGTGACGTCCCATTTGTCATCTCGGCGTCCGCAAATCTGGTAGATTGTGTCCTTGAGGTCTTCTTGATAAACTTCTCCAATGCGTCCCATGGTGATGTGAGCTGCCATGCTCTTTCCCGGACTCAAGTTGGTGCATCAAACACTATCTATAGGCTTGGTGATTGGGGCGAATGTCCTTCTGGAACGTGAGCGTGAATCTTCCAGCTCCTCTTGAGCAGAGTGGCGTTGAAAGTCCGGTGAAGCTTGGTAGTCCAATGTTCAGTACTTGGTAACTTCCTTCAAGTGAAATCCAAAAGGTGTGCCTTCGTCCGGTTGGGTGTACTTGATCTTGGCGTCCTTCATCCTAAAGAGAGTAGAAAAGATGAGGAGTTAGAAAATGGGAAGAGAATAGTGATCTATGGCTTTATCTTAGTGGTCGTGTCCTACGATTCGGTGTGCTCGATACCATTCTCTGTAGCGACCGGACCGAATGGATCTAGTGCTCGTGCTCGGTGTCATCCACTGGATCAAGAATGCCGACACCACCAGATTTCAAGGATTTGTAGCGAGTAGCAATCACACACTTATTACATCGTTGTCCACAAGGGAACTTAATACAATAATATGGCTTACGGCCATCTAATAATAACAATGGAAGGCTTGGAAGACAAGTGAGTCCATCAACTCCAACGACATCACCGAGTATAGAACCACGACCTAACACCTTAATCGTCATTCGAAAAGTCTGCAACGTGAAAAGTTGCAGCCCAAAACGGTCAAGACATGGAATATGCTAGCAATGTAACACATAGAGAACAATGAAGCAACAAACCTATACTACATGCATATATGGCTGGTGGTAAGGCTCTACGGTTACATTTTTGCATAAAGCTGATTTTTCCCTACATCAAAGGAATAATTTTATTTAACTATCATGGTGGTTGTTAAACATTGAGAATGGTTTACAGCCTCCACAATCCCAATAAATAAGTACTCATTAAAACCCAATAACTTTATTATTAGAAGTAACTTGTTGAGATTCACATGATATTCAAGTACTAGATACTCAAGATGTCCATAACCGGGGACACGGCTAATCATGATTAGTTTATACACTCTGCAGAGGTTTGCGCACTTTTCCCCACAAGACTCGATCGCCTCCGTTTGGTTCTCGCACTACATGGTGTTTGAGAGACGGATGACCGAGACATAGTCTTTCGTGCGCTAGCACCTTATATGTGGGTAGACCGTACCAACCTACATCCCCTACATCAGCTAGCCTACCCGTAAGAGTTCGCACAACTTAGTCAACTACGCCAGAGCCCATAATTGGCTTGTGGCTGCACACGGAAGTTTCGGTTTGAATAATCTTATGATCCCTTAGAGTGCAGGTGGCGGTCCAAGAAATACATGCAAGTCCTGATAGAAACCAGTGCCTCAATCCACCCAGATGTGTGTTTAGGTTGCCACCTTAGATAAACCATTAATTAACAATCTCACATCTGTCATGGATATTCACTCACCCAATCCACGTCTACTAGCATAGCATGGCATAATCAAGCAAACGTAGAAGTAACTCCCAAGGTTTCATAAGTAAAGCAGGTAATAGGTACTACCTCAATCTACTTCCCATCCCACAATTTAATTAGATCCTAAACATGCAAGTGTTTGAGGGTTTGATCTAATGCAATAAAAGCTGGGTAGTAGAAAAGGCATGATCAAAGTGTTACTTGCCTTCTTGATGATCCATGAGTCCTAGAGATTCAAGTAACAAGCGGCGCACTCCGGTGATCTAACGCAGACAAACAACAAGCATACAATAAGTACTCATCTAATGCACAGGAAATCTCGAATAAAAGATCTAACCAGTTAGTTCAACTTAAGAACCACAGTTGCAAAAGAATCGAATCAAATAAAGCATCGAAAGTCGGAACTCGAGAGAACGACTCGGTTTAGAAAACTGAATTTAGGTCAAAATTTCACAGTAGCAAAACTCTGTGAAAGTAGGTTAGTCGAACGGCGGTTTCGTTCTGAAACTCCGGTAGCTTGAATCACCTGATTCCGATAAACGAGCAAGAAATAAAACAGATTTGAAAATCGATCGGAAATCGAATCGGAAAAATAACGGATTAAATCCGATTAAAAGAAAAACGAGCGAATTAAATAACAGGCGTTAGATTAACAGAACAAATCCAACGAACGCGTTCATTTAAACGAACGGGTCGGTGAGCGTTCACTAAATAAGAAAACCGAAAAAAATAAAACCAATCTAGGTTTAAAAAAAAACCGAACATCTTTTTTTTTAAATAAACCGGATCGGGTTTTTAGGGGAAAACCGGATCGGACCGGGCGGAACGGGGCGGCGGCTACCTCCGGCGGGTTCGCCGTGCTGGCTCCGTGGCTCCCTGGTCGAGGCGAGTGGCGGCGAGTGGCGCAGGTCGGGAGGGCGACGAGGCGGCGGGTGCTCCGGCGACGGCGTGGCTCGGCTTGGGGCGGCGACGGCGAGGCGAGGAGAGAGGGGGTCCCAGGTTAAATAGGAGGGCGCCGGGTGGCTTGGTGAGGGGCACCAGGGGCAGGGGAGTCGGACTCGGCGGGAGGCGTGGCGGCGGCGCTCCATGGCGGGCGGCGTCGCGTGAGGAGAGGGAGGCGGGCGCTGGCCGGGCTGGCAGTGGGCCTACTGGCCTGCCCAGCGTTTTTTTAAATTAAAACAAAAGCGAATTAAAAAATACCAAATGAACTCCGATTTAAATAAAACAAATTTTCCCGACTCCTAAAAATGAGTCGAACAAAATGAACCTTAAAAACGGCAAACATGCATAAATTTTTAAAATGCTCATTTTTGCCTAAGCAAAATAAATCTTCCAAAACCAAATTTTGATTTATTTATAATATCTCCATTTTTCCTAAATATTGGGAAAGTCATATTATTCCCTCTCTTAAGTTTTTTTTATAGGAAAAACTTTATGAAGATAATTAAATAAATCCAATGATCCTATTTTCAAAATTTGAGAAATCCCAAATATGAAAATTATGAAACTTCCAACTCTCTCCGAGGGTCCTTGAGTTGCGTGAAATTTTCTAGGATCGGAAAATGCGAGAAAAATATGATATGCATGATGACCTAATGTATAACATTCCAAATTGAAAATTTGGGATGTTACAGGCTCTGCTATATTCTGTTCGTCGCCGGCGAGATGGGTAGAGATGACGATGGTTTGTATGGTCGTGGGAATCGGGGTAGGTTGAAACTTGGAAAGGATGAACCATGGCCGCTGCTTTGAGATTCAGGATGCCACGTGTCGCACGGAGAGGTGGGTCTACCGTTTGTATTTATGCGACACAGTCGTATCTGATTTTCTTCCCTCCTTTTACGCCCCACGGACCGCGTGTGCCCTCGTTAGCCCGTGCTCCTCCCATGGAGGCCACCCCGATCTCCGTCAAGCCCCTCGCCGCCCGCCCCGCCCCGCACCAAGACCCTCACCTTCACCTCACGGCGGCGGTGCCCTCTCGGCCATGGAGCCCCGCCCTCGCCGCCGCCCGGCCGTGGCGGCGGCCCCGAGGCCCGGCGCTGCCGGATCCGTGGCATGAACCAGCTCGCGCCGCCACCACGCCCAAGAGGTGAGCTTCCCCCGCCCGTGCCCGTCGTCTCCGCTACCGGTTCCGGCGCCTCGCCGATCTGGCCGAGGCGGGCGTTTGTTGTTTGGGTAGGCGTAAGGTGGAGGACGCCATGATGGGTGCAAGCATTGCGCCTGCAAAAAGTCCAGATGCTTGAAGCTGTGAGTGAGCACTCCCCCTGTCCCTCCCGGTTACGCCGCGATTTCGCCGCCGGGCCCTAGGATGTGCCCTGTTTCGCCTGCGCTGCTTTAGACAGGGACGGCCGATTTTGAAATGTTGGGTGCCGTGCGGTTTTGCTGCTCAGATTTGCTTCCGTTTAGGTGCACCTGCGCGAGGCTGGGATGGTTTAATCGTCCTGTCTAATTTGATATCCTGGTCACATATCTGCTTCAGTTTCAAAAATCCCTTTGCTATGCTGGGTTCTCTAGAGAACTGGTACCAGTTTGCATCTCGTAGTATATACGATGCAAATTTCAGGAAATTAGTTGCCAGATACAAGTGCTTGCTGCAGATGTTTCAAAATTCATAATCATATTTTCATGATGGAGAGTGCATCACTTGTTTTAGCATCCGTTTGTGTGATTTGATTAAAAGAACGAGACCAGCCAGGACTAGCCCTTGTCGGTTTATTTTTATAGAAGAAAACACCTGAGCACACAAGGCCGAGTCAAGGACTCGAACGCTGGTGGGCAGCGAGCGCACCCGCACTGCTAGCCACCTGAGCGACGATCGGTTCTCCACACGCTGCTCTTATTTGATTATATTACGATTCCTCTTCATAAGTTACCTCTGCCACACTAGTAGTACTCCTTTGGTCCATATAGCTCATGGAGCAGCTTATATCTTTCTGACCAACCTAAGCAGCTACTATGGAACTGTTTTAGAAGCTCAAGTCATTTGTTATCTAATGGAGCACATTATATGCGCGATTTTTTTTAATCTTGTTCGGTATATGATGATTAGGTTAAGTCATTTACTCTCTATAAGAACTTAGAGCTGAGCTCAGTGGTAGGGACACTGTCTTGTGTTCCAGGCCAGGCCAGCCCAGTTCGATCCCCAACTTTGTTTCTTAGCTCCTTCTATAAAAATATGCCGAGAGGTCCCTTCCCATTTGGTCTTTTTTTTTATATGCTTGTGCTCTGATGAACCAATAACATAAATCATCATTTCCTGCAGATATTGCCCATGTTTTGCTGGTGGAGGTTATTGTTCTGATAAGGGTAAGAAAATGTCAGAGACAAACAAGAAAAATACTGCAAAGAAGCAGTATCACCATCACACGGGGTCAGGTGGCTATCTTAAAGCCCGGCCGTTATGGGACAAAGCTGAGCAAGACCTGGTTGCTAAAGGGGTTCAACCACAGACATTGAACTGGCCAGACCGTCCAAGAATTTGGTTCTTCAAGGTTGGGGGAACTTTGGACCCAGAAACAGGGAAGTGCCGTTGGACGGACGAGCAACTTGCAATACCCGTCAAGAAGCTTCAGGATCATATCACCGCAGCGCAGGAAGGGACGTTCATTCCCGACGGAGAGAAGAACGAGCTGACTGAGGCCCTAGGGAATCCTGAGCATCCTGGACGAACACGCGGCACACCAGGCTCCGTTCCGTGTGTGGTTGGGTTTCCCGGCGCATGCGGTTACAGAAGCCGGGAGAGAAAGAGGAAAGCGGAGTTGAGCGAAATGCAGAAGCCAATGCAAGAATAGTAAAACTAGAGGAACTTGTAGCTGCCGGCCAACCATCTCAGCGGCACGAAGCTACCCCAGAAGCTACCTCGTCATCTTAGCGGAGAAGCAGCGTGGCTTCCACGGAGCTCGTTCAGCCTGACTTCAAGGCTCCTCGCTACCCCGTGGATACTATCATGGAGGCTCAACATTGCCAGCTTATGACAAAATGGCAGAACCTCACTTTGAAGGCGGCTGTCGGCTCTATTGCACCTCCTCAACCCAATGGAACTTTTCATTGCTGTCCTATTCCACATGGCTATGCTGTTGTGACGGTGGATGAAATAATGGAGGGATTTGAGGAGCTCGAGCTTGACCACCCTACAGGTGAAGGGGAGAATCAGCTGGTTTATGCTCTAAGTAGTACATGTCTATGGCGGAAGGAGTACATCAAGCTTTCAAATTGGACGCCTTCGCCTCCTCCTTCGGCTCGCTTCAGTGCTTGTGGTCGTCGCTAGGTAGTCTACGAATTTGGATGTAATATTTTATTATTTCTGGTGTTCTTTGTACTGTTATGATTGAAGACACGAATAGATTAGAAGTTTCTTGAAAAAAAGGAAAAAAGGTAAATTGAAGCCAAAGGCGACAAATGAATGGTGGATACTCGGGAACTAGCCACCTTCCGGAAATACTAGTGTTATATTGTCTTTGTGGTGTTCCAGCAGATGACCAGGGCGCTCCCACCACAAGTGCTGAAGCAGATGGGCGGCATGGGCGGCCTGCAGGCCCTGATGAAGCAGATGGGCGGCAAGGACATGAGCAAAATGCTCGGTGGCATGGGACTGGGCGGTGATTAGCCTGGCAAATGTAGGTAGAGTTTCTTCTGGGCATAGGTGTTGTGCTTGCTGCGTTGTGGAGTTTGCTATATTTATATAGATCTCTGAATATTTCCATCCTGACAAAGATACTTCCCAACTCCTGAAAAAGTTATGTGAATTTTTTCTGCAACTAACATCTATCAGGTCATCAAATTTACAGGTACTATGGCTTTTGTGAATCTGTCGCGTGGTTGTGTTCCTTCCTTGGTATATGCTTGTTTTTCTGGATTATACGGGCTTCTGAAGAGTCTGAAATCCAGAGTTAAAATTTTAAGTCCGAACTCAAAGATTATTGTGATGTTTAATGCTGCTAGTACATCTTACACCAGTAGTTCTACTTTTCGGCGATTAGTGCAAAACGGAGAGTGAAGTTCTGTGTGAGTCAGTGTACCGATAATTTCGACGCACTAATGTTTCAAGACCTTTTAGGTCTATATTTGACAGCACATGATTGCCTAATTAGTGTTAACTTTGGGATTGCCGTGCGTTGTAAGAGATGTTTCATGCTGGGGGCGAAATTAGTAACAAGGACAGCAGCAAGGCACCATACCTTTTTTTTGGAGGGAAACATACTTTATCTGTGGTACTAGTAGTATGTTTAGTAAGGCACCATGCTTTACCATCTACTGCACAATAAAAGCACGCGACATGACACTAACTGCGCTAAAGAAAACCGTAAAGCTACATACACATACACTGCACGATGCTTTTTTAACTCCACTCAAGAGACACTTGCCGGATGCACAAGGATTTCACGATTAGTCGCTAGTCATCTCTAATTCTTTTGTGAAATTTGCCGACCACCTTTTTTACTTTGAGAAAATCGAGTTAATGAAATTTGCCGAGCTCGAAGGGTTGGTTCAGTGGCATTCCATTGCTGTCCAGGGGATGCCAACGCAGAGGCGCATACTCTAGCTAGGCACTCGTATGATTTTAAGTCGAATTTGTTTTAGGATGGTGATCCTCCTAGTTTCATTTCGCCTTTTATGTGGAACGATGTAACTATGTTGAATTAGCAATAAAGTGCACCAGTGAGCATTCCCATAGAAAACGACTTGTTATGTTTAATCTTTTTTTTTTGCAAACATGTCTAATCGAATCAGAATATCTTGCTCGATGGAGATAGTTCATTTGCTAAATGGGAATTTATTTGTTTATATAGAAAAATCATGCCTTGATTTGTGTTTATTGAACCATTTTACAAAGCGATGACACACGATTAGATTCATCACGGTGCCATAAGTTACTTCTCATTTAACTAACAAACCCACATATTTCTCTCTAAAATAAGCCTGAACTCAAATTGTAAGTCTGAAAACCAGAGTTAAAATTTTAAGTCTGAAATCCAATTGTTGTGCCGTTTAATGCTATTTTACACAGATGGTGCAACGAGGATGTGTGAGTTCTACATTTTGGCGATTAGTGCAACGAGGATGTGTGAGTCAGTGCACTGTACTGATAAGTTGGGCGCACAGATGAACTAGCATTTCACGACTTTTAGGCCTAGATTTTACATGATTGCCTAATTAGTGTCAACTTTGGGATTGCCGTCCGTTGTAAGAGACGTTTCATGCTGGGGGAAAATAACAATAAAGACAGCAGTAAGGCACCATACTTTTTTGAGGGAAACACCCTTTTATCTCTAGTACTAGTATGTTTAGTCATCTACTGCAAAATAAAGCACCCGACATGACACTAACTGCCCCAAAAAAAAACTTGGGCAAAATTGACATCTGTATGAACTTTTGGGAAATAATACAATTATACTGGTTTAGGTGGCTCTAGCTAATTGTATCTATGATAGAGTAAAGTGAAGTGTCTGATAATCATATTTTGTGAATAATATACATATACTGGCTTTAGTGTGATCCAAGTATTGTATCTACAATCATAATGGCACAAGATAAATCGAAGCCAAAGGCAACAAATGAATGGTGGATACTCGGGAACTAGCCATTTCTTCCCGAAATACTAGTGTTCCAACTAATTGTATCCACAATGTCACAAAGTACATCAAATCCAAAGCGTACCAGCTAACTATATCTACAATTAGAATGCCAATTAATAAAGCAAACATTTTTGGGTAAATAACGACAAGAGAATTATGCGCATCTGAACAAGTTGTACATTTAATAGGCATATATAGGTGATAGGGGCTAAGGTGTCTCGTCTTTCGATAAGATGGTAAATATCGTTTTCGATGGAGTAGACTTTGACGACCCGCCTACGAACGTAGGAAAATGTTGCGCCTTGCAATCGCTAAACAAACTCCGAGAGGTTATTGTCCACGCTGGAGCACGATCAACCTGACTACTAGGGTCTATTTTCTACATGCAAATGAAGAACAAGTAAGAAACTAAGATTGCAATCTGGCTATTACGAATTTAAGAGAAATACTTTATTGACCAAAGTGGGATTCTGGAATTATGGCAAACTCTAATCTAAACAAACCCCATTCTACAACGACGCCCTAAATGTTGCATTTACAGGGAGACAGAGGGGAATTTCGTCCACCTTTGGCAAGGTGGGACTAAATTCTATCATAAGTCGTTTTCCCTAATAATACAAACTCTAAAAATAGCCTATTAAGTGTATTTCAAAAATACATAGGCCTGGCCCAGAAATAAGGTGGCACAACATCTATATTAAGCTATGGGCGAAATTTATTTAAGGTCATCTTGTATATTTCGTCCATGTCCTTATATGTCATCATGATGGCTCCAAAGTGTTGAAAACTCCACTGAAAACTTCGTTCTTGTTCCCTTTGCGCGCGCCATCCCCTCCATGCTTGATCACGCTCCAATATTTATCCTTCTTGTCCATGCTCGGCCATTCTATTGTAAGCAAAACAAATGTACCTAATTTAGATAGCATTATATTCTCATGAACATTAGCATCGTTACCAAGAAATTACAGTATCTAATAATTTAATTGGCGTGTGCGAGCTCTAATAATTCCAGTATATGTATGTAACAACAGAGATTGTGAGAGTAATTGTAGTCATCACTAGGACATACCAGTGTTATGTTGGCTTTGATGCATTCCAGCTAATTGAATCCGCAATCATAATAAATACAAAGTAAAGTAAAATCAACGTGTTCCCGCTAATTGTAGTCTTTTAGAGTAAATGGAGACAAGAGAATAGCAGATATACGAGCTAAACCTACAATTAATAGACATATTCCATGTGCTTCCGTGAATTCCAAAGCCCCTAATAAAAGGACCCTCGTATATATGCTAACGTTCGCTAGGAACGGGTGGGATTCGAACGATTTTCACGGCATTTTTTGTTGTATGATGATGGCAGTTGGTTCAGAGTGAGATGACATTTTCTGGGATGAAGTCTGAAAAACTGTCATCTTTCTAAGAAATGTCATGTTTCTTTGAAGAAACTGCCACCCACTCATAACTATAAAATTGCGTCAAAAATCGTCCGAAATATCGTCTATTCCTCGTGAACGTTTGTCAGGTAACACTGCCGCAATAAAAAAAACCCCAAACCAATCCAAATCTCAAACCCTCCCCAAACCAAAAATCTCCTCCTGGCCACCAACCCCCACCCATCCATCAAAAAGGCGTCCAAAACGAAACTGCCCCGGATTTCGTTGGAAACCGTAAAACCTTTTGCAGAAACCACCAAAAACCAAAAACAAAACCCCCGAAGGAGGCTCCTGGCTCTTCAAGACGGGAGGGCCCCGCGCCACAGTCTCAAAAGAGCCCAAGCCACCTCCTGCCCCCAGCCGGACCCCGCGTGTGCCCTCGTTCGCCCCGTGCTCCTCCCATGGAGGCCACCCCGATCTCCGTCAAGCCCCCCTCGCCGCCCCCGCCCCCGCCCCCGCACCCGCGCCCTCACCTTCACCTCACGGCGGCGGTGCCCCTCTCGGCCATGGAGCCCCCGCCCTCGCCGCCGCCGGCCGTGGCGGCGGCCCCGGAGGGCCCCGAGGCGCTGCCGGATCCCGGCAGCATGAACCAGCTCGCGCTCGCCACCACGCCCAAGAGGTGAGCTTCCCCCCGCCCCGTGCCCCGTGCGTCTCCGCTCCCCGGTTCCGGCGCCTCGCCGGCTGATCTGACTGAGGCGGGCGTTTGTTGTCTGAGCAGGCAGAAGGTGGAGGACGCCGCGGATGGGTGCAAGCATTGCGCCTGCAAAAAGTCCAGATGCTTGAAGCTGTGAGTAGCCCCTGTCCCTCCCGATTACGCCGCGATTTCGCCGCCGGCCACTAGGGTGTGCCCTGTTTCGCTTCGAGTTTATAGACAGGGACAGTCGATTTTGAAATGTTGGGTGCCGTGCGGTTTTGCTGCTCAGATTTGCTTTCATTTAGAGAGGGGCACCTGCGCGAGGCTGGGATGGTTTAATCATCCTGTCTAATTTGATATCCTGGTCACATATCTGCCTCAGTTTGAAAAATCCCTTTGGTATGCTGGGTCCTCTAGTGAACTGGTAGCAGCTTTGCTTCTTGTAGTATGCAGTGAAAAATTCAGGAAATTATTTTCCTGATATAGGTGCTTGCTGCAGAGGTTCCCAAATTCAGAATTGATTTTTCATGATAGGAGTGCATCACTTGTTTTAGCATTCGTTTACGCGCTATTTGATTATATACTACGATTCCGCTTCCTAAGTTACCTCAATTCCTCCTTTGTAACATAGCTCATGGAGCAGCTTATATCTGTTTGGCCAGACTAAGCAGCTTATAGTGTGTAACAGTAGATAAAAAACGACTCGAGATCTTGCTATAGAAGTGTTTTAGAATCCCAAGTCATTTTTTATCTACTGGAACACATTATATTGCTGAAAACGTTTATCAGCATATGCTGATTAGTTTAAATGTGGATGGGCTCCTGGCCCCGTGCCCCAGTGTGGGAGTGCAGTGGCGCATTCCCGCCGGCGCGGGTTCGATCCCAGTGGCCATCATTAAACCATCCTGGTTAATATCTATACATGCCTGTATGTGTGTCTCACAAAATTCCATCTTAATTTAAAAGCAGCAGGGGCTCCTCCCCCTGCTGGTCTAGTTTTTTCTTTAATGATTAGTTCAAATAAAATCGTATCTATACATGCCTCTATGTGCTGATTTGGTTTTATGAACTAAGATTTGTAACCATGCTCTGATGAACCATTAACATAAATCATGATTATCTGCGTATGCAGGTATTGTCCATGTTTTGCTGGTGGAGGCTATTGTTCTGAAAAATGTGGATGCGTGCCATGTTTCAACAAGGCTGATTTTGCAGAGACAGTTCAGACCACTCGCAAGGTGCTACTTTCACGTCAGAAACGGATGTCTCTGAAAATTAATAGAAGACTGGAGGCTAATGCTGAAACTATGGTTGTTTTCTTGACTCAGTTAGACGATGTTGCATTCTTTAAGTTCCCTTTGGCTCATAATAATAATTTCCATACTATTGTCTTTGTCACCTGCAGGAAGACGCACACAATTCTTCTTCTTCAACTCCACCAAGGCGAGGTTGCAATTGCAAGAAATCAAGTTGCCTAAAGAAATACTGTGATTGCTACCAGGTTCCATCTTAGCTCCAAACACTTTACCATATCTTTGGGGTACAAATTTGTTCTCAAGTTGATTCGGGTGAACAGGATGGGACTGGATGCTCCTTATTTTGTCGATGCGAGGATTGCAAGAATCCTTATGGGAAAAATGGTAAGCACGGAATGCTTGTAATAATTTCATTTTTTTCAAGGAAACCTGTGTAAATATCCCCTTGTGCAATATCATCGCGTGCTGGCTAATGACTGTCGTCCTACTGCAGAAGGTTTTATGGCGGACGAAAGCAAGCGTTTCATATACACCGGTGCGGATCTAGACCACAGCGAGGACGAACACGACTTCGTCGTGGAGCGCTCGCCTCGCCTGCAATCACCCATCTCAAAGGAGTCCTCTTTCCAGCACACCCCGCCCCGCAGCAAGGCCTCGAGCAGAGACACGCACCTGCTGCCGCAGGTGCTGTCGCAGTGGCAGCCGCGCTCATGGCAGCAGTCCTCCAAGAGGCAGGGCAACGACCACCGGGCGGTCGACGACTCGGGGGAGAACCACAAGAGCTCGAGCCACGAGTGGCAGCTGGCGAAGCACCAGGTCCAGGAGGACGCGTACAGCATCTCGCGGTGCGTCCAGATCCTGAACGGCATGGTGGAGCTGTCGCAGGTGGAGAAGTCGGTGGCCCCCGACGTGTTCCTGCAGCCGGGCAACCGGGAGATATTCGTCTCGCTGGGGCTCGACGTCCGCGCCCTGTGGCTCAAGCGCAAGATCCAGCACCTGACTTAGGGCAGCAGTGTTTTTTTCTCTAGCGTTGTTGTTGGCCTCCGGGTGAGATTTGAGGGGGAGCATTGGATGTTGCGTTTATAGATGATGGTGATGGATGCCCTGCTGGCCGGCTGGAATTCGCAGGATGCTTAGGGTTTTTTCTTGTATACTGAGATGTGTATCCCGGATCTGCACCGCCCGTCGTTGTAGAGAGCTTAGCGGCTGAGTACCTGGTGACATGTTGCAATAATTGATGATTTGTTATTATGCACCTGTAGCTAATGTGATGTTGTGCCTGAGATGAGATGCTGTCTGGAATTGCAAGTTCTCCGTACGGAACTGGTTATCTCCAGCAGAAATAGGGGGTCGGAATTGGTATTTTTTTTCTTACAAGATTCTTGTGGAATATATGCGTCAAACAGAGCTAGGAATATTCTTGTGGTCCGGCAGGGTCCTATGAATATCTAGTGGAGTTCTTGGCTCCTATCCGAATGTACTCCCTCCAATCCAAATTAATTGACACGGTACAAAGTTGTACAAAAGCTGCTGCGTCAATTACTTCCTCTGTCTCCGTCCCATATTATAAGAGAATAAGAGCGTTTATTATGGGACGGAGGGAGTAATTTGGATCAGAGCGCTTATTATGGGACGGAGGGAGTAATTTGGATCAGAGGGAGTACAGGAATTGTATACACGAAGTGTACAGGGAATGTTTCAGAGGTCCAGAGGGCCTGGAGTTCCTGTGGATCACCTATCCAGGCTAGACCATGGAGCGTTTCAGAGGTCCAGCCGTCCGTGGCCAGACCCAGTCCAGCAGAATCGAAATAAAACGACGAAAAACAGAACCGAAATAAGCAGGAAACTTCAAATGCAAAACAAAATGATGGGGGATCAATGAATCATCCAGCAAAACCTCAGCTTCGTCGAGGTAACCAGCGCAGCACGATTTTATATCTCGATTTCATTACAGAGGTCATAATTGGTCATACAAGCTTTATTATGGCACGGCGCATTCTAGTACAGAATAGGGACCATAAATTTTGCGCTCAGTACATAGTTTTGAACGGTCATATTGCTTGCATGCACCAAGCGGGGAGCCTCGCCGCGTGGTCAATTTGCTGATTCATGGATCCAACTGAAGCTCTAGCTAAAATAGAAACACAGAAGCAGGAATTAGGAGCCCATAAACAGTGCCATTTCATTCAGAGTTATCGGGTCTTCGAAGCACCATACCTCAGCCATGTCACATCCTCAACTGGTGAGATGACAGATCAGTTTCCCTTGACAACTGACGTCAGTGAGAAACTTAGCAATCAAGTGTTTTCTGGTACGCAACCTGCAGGTACCCCAAAGGAGGTTATGCAACAAATCATGGAAGAAATAACTGACAAATAAAAAAAATTATCAGCAGTGTTTCTTAGTTGATGAATTTCTCGGTTGTATATGCCTTTTTTTATATTAACAAAACACCGTAGTGGCATGGCATCCTAAAGACACCAAAGAATCTATCAGCAATCATCAAGAGCCATGCTTATACACAACTTCAACCCAACTATAACAACAGCAGGCCATGTGGAAAGCACCACAAGTTTAGTTGAGGAACTAAAATTTACTGTATAAGTATGGCATCAGTCGACCCACTAGTCTTCAAAATCAAATCGTAAAAGCATAATATATCGACAGAGGATAAACATACCGAGGTTGAATCCTTCAGCAACTCCCTGATTGCCATTGTAGCATAGGATGATGCAGGTAAAGTAAATGCTAATTTCACGGCCAGTTTGCTTGGCAATGTATCTGAGCTGCCAATAGACTTGTTTTCTACTAAGCTAGTTTCACTGGTTGGCATGGAGGTCGCCAATGGCTCTTCCATCTTGCAATCAGGTGGGTTGGAGGCGGAATTTTCACTAGATGCAGCAGGCTCATTAGCTACCTTTGCTTCTGTAAGCTTGCCTTTAGAGAGAATATCCAAATCGGTTTCTGCTAAAGATGCACTGTCATCTGTGTATGTCATGAGTTCCCTGCAGTCATCGAAGCATTTTATCAAAATGGTGATAAGAATTAATACATGGCAGTGTTACTCCTCTAAAATAACTCATGCGGTCAGATTAACACTTCAAGCAAGCCCAAGGGATAGAGTTAAGAGAATGATTTTGATGGATTAACACAGTAAACTATTGATGGAAATACGCATACCACTCAAAATCAATAGGCTTCTGGAACACCCGACGGTAACCTCCTTTCATGCTTGTAATTGAGAACTCCCTAACAAATGGTGTTTGCATCATATAGCGCAAAAATTAGGATATGATGTAGCAGTAAAACAAGCTTGTGTAGATGTAATGTATATGAAATGATTAATACACCGCAGAAGAAAAAGAAAATTGTCATTGCACAATGCCTTAGGCTGCACTATTTACAGCTGCCCTTGATTCAAGGACTAGGCATAGCTAGAAAGAATTCTGGGAGCTATATGAAGAAACTTACTTCACACCATGAGCATTCTCTGTCAAGCTAATGCCATCCTGAGACATGAAATCCAAAGTAACATTATGATTCTCGTCATGGCAGAAGCCACTAAGAAATTGTGTGACTCATAACACATTTGCTAATAAAACCAGTGATATTACAATATGACAGCTAATATCCACAAAGGAAAAAGGGTAAATCAAACACATTTTAGTCAGCATAGTCCAAAGGCCACAGCATTGCAATATCTGATTCAATGAAATAGGAACTGGGAATGCTTGAACAGAAATTCAACAGTGCGCAAGTTTTGACCATACCTAACAAGAATCTCTAAATAAACATGAAATACACACTGCAATATACTCCTTCCGTCCCAAAATAAGTGTCTCAACTTTAGTATAACTTTGTACTACAGTTAGTACAAAGTTGAGACACTTATTTTGGGATGGGATGGAGGGAGTAGTATTTACCTTTTTAGCCATTTCATGGTAAATCTCAGCAACTTCATTCCCAGGGAACAATGCTTGTGAACTGTGTAATAACAATAACAAGCTGAATCTTTTTGTTTTCTTGACAAGTGGAATCATGACAGGAAAAAAATGAATATATGAACAAGGGAATTGGTCATTTACCCAGGCAAAGGAAGGACGACATCTTCAAACGAGTAGATCCCTTTCGATAAATCTTCAGAATCAACTAGCTACAAGAGAAACAAAGGTGCGGGAATAGGCATATGAGAAGGAACATTTTCTGTGTATGAGCATGTAGGTTTGTAGCAAACCTTCACAGACTGGATATTTTCTTCTGGAATTGCTTCAGGACAAATATCAATTTCAGAAGAATTTGTAAGGCCATCAACTTCTGAAGTACCCACAGAAGTTGCTTCTCCAGGATGGCTTTCTTTGGTATAGATTAGATCACCTTCTACGACCTGTGAAATGCCTGTCAAGTCACCAGTTAGAATATAGAAAGGGAGCGTGAAGTCCACCATAAAAACCTCACGAGCTAACCCACCTCATGAAATAGTAACGGTTAGTCCAAAACATCTACAATGATTCAATTGAAACTGAGTAACTGTACAAGGACGAAGTAGACTGACCATACTTTTCAACTCTCATGCTGGCAGCATGATTCCAAAGGTAACTTTGGTAAGAATGGACATACCTACAGAAGCCAATCAATAATAAGTAAAAGAACAGAAACAAAGAATGAGAATTATTCAACAAAACGCAGAAAAGTGAACAGCAGAAATATTTCGATTTAGCAAGTGATATGTAACTAGAGTAGCAAAATTGACAAGCAAATGCATGACTAACACGTAAAGTGGATGTACTACTGTTGATGTCAGATTACATCTAAGGTGACCGATTATAAAGAAATATATATATGAAATATATATACTTACTAGAAAACAATTTTCTGCATTCTACAATTATCATATTCTTGGAGAAGAAAACCACCAATGTCGTTTAATTTGAAGTAATCAGTTATATCAAGAAAAAACAATCAGTATAAAAGATATATGGCATACATCATTCTTAACGGTCTTGGTATACCCTTTAATGCTTGTAGATAGTTATCAGGGCATTTCCTCAAACACTGAAGCTGAAAATAGTACATGGACGGATATATTAGTTTAATTTCCACAAAAAGATGTGTATTTACAGCAAACATCACAAAAGGCGTACTTATTCATCTAATACAAGTATATTTCGATGTAAATGATAAAGGACTACACTTACAATAGCCTTCTCAGCCACAAGATGGCGAGGGAAGTTCCTCAGAGCCATATCAATATCACCATGTTGCTTGTAATGTTCACGCACCTCCTTTATGTCATCACGCTGTTCGGAGTATCGAGTTATGTTGAACAAAAGTTGGCACAGCACAACATGCAAACCCTAATTAGATACAAACAAAATAATTTGAGGATATCTCCTTCCCTTGGATCAAGAACCAAGTTCACAGCATTTTTCCATTCTCCTCTAAGCAAAGCAGCTCCAATACGGTGGGTTGGTACTGAACCACTTCCAAAGCGCTAACCAGACAAGATGGATAAACTCAATAAGGTTCAGAAATAACAGCAAAGTAAATTCTGGAGCACAAGCAGAAGTTCCTAGGTTTGTACCTGCAAGCCATAGTAGTTGATAAATCCGTTTTTCCTAAGCCATCCACAGCAGCCTTTATCATGTCTTCCGATTCTGCAACAACGCCTCTACAGAAATGCAGGTAAACATAAGTTATCCAATTTTCTCAGTTTTGTTAAAGCAAAATATACAAGGTTCCATGCATGTGGGCTAAAGTAATATACTAATACTACACCAAAAAGGGCGGAACTATAGAATAACTGATAGTGGTGAGGTAGTGTGTACTGTCTACTGTGTAGAACTGTAGATGCAAGTCAAATCAGGCCTACAATAGCTTTAAATTTTGTGTTACGCTTTCAGAAGAGCATTGGAGCGGGAGCGCTTCTATATATCAAACTATAAGGAAAAAGAAGAGAAGATATGATACCTCAGGGTAATTGTAAACCGATTTCCCATGAGTTGACCAAGACCAAGTCCCTCCTTTACATAACTAGAGAGGATAAGTTAGTTGCTAAAGTATCACTTAGGACAGCTACATTCCAGTGATTCTACAGAAAATAATTGATCACCTACCAGAAGTTTCCAACTTTGATGCCATATAGTCGCTTATTAAGTGCAGCAATTTTATTTGCTGGCACCTTGAAAACAGTAACCTAATAGGAAAAGAATTAGATCAGTAGTCAAGGCAATTACATGCAAAGGGTCGTAACCATGAAACAGGAATTATAACCAAATCTATCAAATAGCCAGAAAATCATGAAACAAACTACATAACCTAGTTTGATCAATGATAATGATACTACTAATAATAATAATATCTAGAACAAATGCATATTAAATTTTACACACAATTATTAACTGGTTGTAACACCATAATAGCATACATAATTACACATACAGATACAGTTCACTTATAGCTATAGATAAAATCACCTAAAGTATTTTTCTTCCACACCCATGTATGAAATTTTAGCTATTTTATCCCAAAACGCTAATCCATCATTACATGAATTAAATTTAGAGAGATGGTTTACATAGGAGTAATAAACACCTGTTGCGTCGTAACGGCACGTTTATCCTTTGTTCCAGAAAACCCAAATGAGCGTGACTGCAAAAAGCATAATCAAGTCATTACTCGGTTGGCAAAGAACGGTTACTGAATGATGCCATCAATGGGAGAAATAGCAACCAAGATGTACCTGGAGTCCTAACATTTTCCCTATTACCCCCAATGCATCTTGGGTATCCTTATTTTCTTTGCAAAGGTGAAACCTGATCAGTGTCACAGAGTGGTAGCTCCAGTTACAGAAGTAGTTAGCAGCAAAACTAGACACGATGCAAACATTATATTTATATATTCCTTACTACACAATATAGAGGAGTTGTCATAGCTACATTACTCGTGTTACCAAATTTAAACAATTAAGCCTGTCGACTATGCCAAAGATGTGGAATGAATGTGTTATAGCACAAACACTAATAACAATTTAGGACAACAGATGATCAATTCAAACAGAATTTCATCACCTCAGGAACTTCCCAGCATTAGCTGGCCAACTAGATGACCCTCTACTGTCAAATGGCCTGTCGTCTCCCCAATCAGAACCATTCATGTTCTTCCTCTTCCTTCCTCTGCCACCACCACCCCTCCCACCACCGCCCCTCCCTCCACCGCCACGGCCCCGCCCTCCTCCAGCTTCAGAACCGACGCGCACCCTGATGTATTTCTGAACCCCATCGCTGTGCTCCACTGTGTCTGTGACCAAGAACTTGAAGTTCTTTTTGAAAAAGTTGTGCACCTCCTACAAGCAAATAAACGGCTCCAAATCAGACAGTTCCCCCAAATTCAACCACACAAAGCAACCAGCACCAGGGAACCAAACCCACCGATCGATGGGCCTTGTCGGCATCCGGCGAGAGCATAACCGGCGAGAATTCACCCTCGCCGCCGGCCGCGACCTTCTCCAGAAGCCCCCTCAGCGCATGGCAGTCCGCCTCACCGCAGAGCCCGCCGAACGACTCGAGGGCCTTGGAGTGGTCGGCGTCGGCCGCCGGCGCCGCCTTCTCCTCCTCCTTGGCATCCACGCACTGCAATGCACGAGCCGTGGGTGAAATCGGGACCGGGCGCGTGGAATCACCGAGCAGACGTCGCGGGGGGGCGCGGGTACCTACCTGGTCGGGGAGATCGAGGGAGGTGAGGCGCACGACGGAGCCGTCGCGGGCGACCTCGTGCACGATGAAGTCGGAGTAGCGGTGCTTGAGGACGCCGCGGAAGCCCGGGAGGGTGGAGGTGAAGCAGGCGATGCCGACCTCGGCCTCGGTGACGGAGCTCGAGCGCGCCATGGGAGCGGGGTGGCCTGATTTGGGGGCTAGGGTTTTGGGAGGGAAATGGAGGAGAGGGTTTAGCCGGGGGGAAGCCGCTGGCTGTATCTCTGTCAAGTGGGGCCGCATCGGGCACCGGCGACCTTATCTGCCGTTGGATCATCATGGATGGCCTAGATCAATTGAATGGCAGCCAAGCAAAACTGCCTCCCCCTCTCCTCCCCGCCCCCTCCCTTGCTCAACTCCCCGTCGATGTCGATTTTTTTGGACTACTCGTTAATTCTAAGGATCAAATCTGATAGTAGATGATAGATAAATTACAAAATAAAATAAAAGTAAATAAATTGCAATAAAGTATTTTTGGTTTTAGTAATACGATTAAAATAGACCTGGTGGCCATAGTTTTCACTAGAGGCATCTCTCTAATAAAAATAGTATATGATGGGTAAACAAATTGTTTATTGGACAATTGATAGAAAAGCGCATAGTTATTACGTTATTCATGGCATGATCATGTATACAGAAATTACATCCATGACAAGTAAATCGACTCTTGCCTGCATCTACTATCATTACTCCACCAATCGACCTGACAAAAATGTTGTCCTTTTTAGCCTTTTGGGTGGCTACAAGTGTCGATTTAACATGGCACGAGGGACTAAAATCTGATCATTATTCGACGTAACTATTTGTCCATTAATCATTTGATACTACCATGGAAACCCAGTTAGAGGTCCGATCATGCGGTTGGGGATGCAAATTCGAAAGCTTTAGGGTACCCTCCGACCCTACTTAGTTCAATCAAATGAACAAAGTTTTAAAAATGAAGTGAATTCTAAAATTTTATATCGTTTAGTTGAACAAAAGAGGGTACCCTCAAGGTTCTAAATTTGCATGATTTTACATGCTGTAAAGAGGAAGTGGTGCGAAATGTTAGGTCGGAATAGTAGACCAATGCTCTAGTTTGGAACGGAGGGAGTAGCTATTTGTGCACGGAGGTGAGGTGAGAAAGAGCAGGTACTTTCCGAAACAGGGCACATTGTATAGTACACACCACATTAATCGATGTTTAACACTCCTATAGAAGAGAAAACGTAATACTAATGAGCGAATAAGAAAGTTTGTACTCCCTCCGTCCCGAAAAACATGTCGCAAGGGCTTTTTCGTAATTTAGTCCTTCAAGTTTTCCCGACCAAACCCGCAGTCCATCCCGTCTCCTTCCTCGCTCTCTTCTCGCTCCCCCACGCTAGTGACGGCGCTGCCTCCGACCCTCCGCCCCACACCCCCACCTTGTTCCCCCCACCCACCTCTCCGCTGCACCACGTAGCCGCCGCCTCGTCCCCCCCCCCCCCCCACGCCGCCGCCTCGTTCCCCTGCCAAAACAGAGCAAGCGTCAAGGTTCGATTTTTTGACCGCTGGTTCCCTGTGGCGTGGATCACCTCCTCGCCGCTAGCCTCCGTCGACCTCATCCCTCCCCCCCCCCCACAGCCCCACCCTGTCCCTCCCGCGTCATCTTCGGCCGGCAGCCCCACCACGCCGCAGCTCCTTCGCCAGCAAGCCGACGCCGCCTTCCACCCCGTGTCACCGTCGCCAGCAGGTAGACGACGCAGTCCACTCCTGTTCAGCCACGCCACCATCGTCCAGCACCTCAAGGCCGACATCGTCCAACACCTCAAGGTCGTCCACTCCTGTTCAAGATTTCAGATTCAGAGGTGAGTACTGAAACTACTTGATGCTAAGATTCAGACTTAAGTTCACTGTCAAAACTGTCAATTTGCTCCTTCATGTGGACATTTCTAGTTTGACCCAGAGATTCAGAAGATTAAAGTAACGGTAATTAACAAAGAGTAAAGTACTCCTTGATGTGGGCCTCCTCATTGGTTGTAAAGCAAAGCAATTTGACATTTTCAATCATGAGTAAATCAGAAACTAGTCTCGGCTTGAATCTTGATCTTGTGCATTTTCTTTTTCTTTCAATGAACTAGTCTAAGCTATTGAGTCTTGATCTACTGTAGTTTTTTATTTAAATGTTTAATTGACAAATCATTTTAAATGGTGTGCACAGGTTTCAGTGAACTAGTCTCAGCTTGAAACAGTTAACTGAATTTTGTCAGTGGAATGGATCTTTTTGAACCACTTTGAATTCTGTTTTCGAAAAAAAGTCGGGTCATCTTCACATCATGTGTTTTTTTTGTGTGTGTGTGGTGTAAATACTCTATGTAAGTTGGTAAAAATACCCCTTATATACTCTTTGTAAGTTGGTGAAAATACTTCATGCTCAAGATGTTTTTTGCAGAAAAAGTTGCCATACTCAAGTTGCCAACATAATTGTTTACATCCCGCAAATTTATGGTTACTTCAAAAACAATATTGATTGGAATCAATTTGTCAGTGGCTATTTCCTCCCTTGATTAGTTCAAAAACAGTAGCAATTTCCTCCTTGATTGACTGAATATTGGGCAGGTAATATTGATCTGAGCAGGATTTGATTTATTTTTCTCGAAATTGATTGATTCCTCCCGTGATTGATCTAGGCAGGTAATATTAGGCAGGACTTAATTAATTGTTATCGAAATTGATTGTTTCCTCCCTTAATTAACTGAACTGCTGCATAAGGCAGGATTTGATTGCCACCATTTTTTTTGAGGAAAGGCCATCATGGCTAGCTTTATTGATTAGGAATAATGTTTACATCGTCTACAAGCTCTCTGACCAACAAGTCAGGAGGCCCGTCTAACCAGGAAGAAGAAAGCTTATTACAAAAACTATTATTCGCTAGCACATGAGCTGCACAATTACAGGTCCGTAAGCAATGTTTAAAGACGACCTTTCCAATGGAAGAACTTAAATCCACACATTCAGCAAAGAGCGCTGCCGCTTCGTCCCACCATCTTGTATGACCCGTACAACAGTTGATGACTTGAAGTGAATCAGATTCTGCCTCTATGCGAGTAAGTCAAAGGGAATTAGCAAGTAACAATCCGTCCCTCATCGCCGTTGCTTCAAATGTAACAACATCTGCTACCATAGGGAGGAAGTTGCATTGGGCGGCAATGAAATTTCCCCTTCCATCCCTAAGGACAGCTGTTGTTGCCCCCATCCCTTCATCTGCAAAAAATGTTGCGTCAACATTTAGTTTAATAAACCACAGGTCAGGCTTTGTCCACTTGGATTCAATTACGTTTGAGGCTCCCGTATGCACTGTTTCGAAATAAAGTATGATAGACAGGACTGAAAGTGGCCATCTCCATTAAGGTGGCACTGGTTCATTGTGAGTGATTTGTCTTCTGATCCACCATAGATACCATGCCCCTACAGCCAAAGCTTGCTTGAAGTTGACGTTTGGATGTAGGGATAATTGATGTTCAGGCAAAGACAACATATGCTCAAAAACGATTGATCCAGAATGGTCTACTAGTATCGCATGCTCAATACTGTCCCACATACCCAGTCTCCTCCAAAGGTTCTTTGCATGCATGCATTGGAATAGTAAATGTTGGATATCCTCCTCACCCTGATGGCAGATCGGGCATGCACCATTGGAGCCAATATGCCTGTTGGTTAGAATAGCCTTTAGTGGGACGATTCCGCGCAAAACTCTCCATCCAAAAATTTGAACTTTACGTGGAATTTTTAGTTTCCACAGCGTACTCCATACTGTCAGAGGCGCAGATCCACTCGGGTTCCCCGACCTATTTGCATTTGCTCTGTAAGTTTGTACCCACTGCAAGTGGTAAGCCGTTTGGACCGAGAAAATCCCTGTTCGATTAGGCTGCCATGCTATGAAATCTTCAAACGCATGCAGGTAGATGGGAATCTGCAAAATCCTTTGAACGTCCACAGGAAAGAATATATCTCTCACAAGCTAAGCATCCCATGTTCCCATTGTAGGGTCAATCAAGTCACTTACTCTTGATAAAATTATTTGGTTTCTAGGCGTGACTACATTCATGTCCGCAGTGGAGGGAATCCAGGGGTCCTTCCAAATGTTCACTTGTTCTCCTATACCGATTCTCCAAATGTATCCTTTCTTGAAGATCTCCAACCCTTTCAAGATGCTTTGCCATGTGAAGGAAGAGCCATTTTTGGTGTAGCATCCAAAAGACTATCATTGGGATAATATATGGCTTTTAGCACTCTTGCCAGTAAGGACTCCGGCTCTGTGATAAGCCTCCAACATTGCTTCGCAAGCATTGCTAGATTAAATGAATATAGATCTCGGAATCCCATCCCTCCTTCACGCTTGGGAATGCAAAGTTTCCACCACGCCATCCAGTGCATTCTTCTATGTTCTTCATCATCCCCCCACCAAAATTGGGCTATGATATCTGTGATTTCCTTGCAAATTCCCTTTGGGATACAAAAAACTGACATTGCAAAGACTGGAATGGCTTGTGCCACCGCTTTCAGTAATATTTCTTTGCCACCAAGAAAGAGTTGTTTCTCCATCAATCCAAGAATTCTCGCTTTAATTCTTTTCGACAAAGTGCTCAAGCAATCGCTTTTATGCGCTAACAACGGTCGGAAGCCCAAGATACTGATCTGATACAGCTTATGTGTCTATGTGAAGTATCTGGCTAATTTCTGCTTTTGTTACGACATTGGTATTGGGGCTGAAATATATACTTGATTTTTCCAGGCTCACCAATTGTCCTGAACTTGCACAATAGGTGTCTAGCACTTGTTGTAAGGAAGTTGCATTTAACACATCTGCTCTCATGAGAATTAGTGAGTCATCAGCAAATAAAAGGTGTGATACTGATGGTGCATTTCTGCACACACTAATCCCATCTATGCCACCAACTTCTTCTTCATACTGCAACATACTAGACAAGCCTTCTCCACACAGAAGGAATAAATACGGGGAGAGGGGGTCCCCTTGCCAAATCCCCCTAGAAGGGGTAAACATGTCAGTTTCCTGAGAATTCAACCATACCTTGTAGTTTACAGAAGAAACACATGCCATGACCATATCTATCCATAGCCTATGGAATCCCAATTTCTCCATCATGCTTATCAGGAAAGTCCACTCCACACGGTCATAAGCCTTGTGCATGTCCAATTTAACTGCACACAGACCTGCCTGCCCTACCCTTTTGTTTTTAATTTATGAACACACTCATAAGCAATAAGAACGTTATCTGTGTTGAGTCTCCCAGGAATGAAAGCACTCTGAGTTGGAGAAATGATATCGGGTAAAATTACCTTCAGTCTAGCAGCAAGCATCTTTGAGATTATTTTATAGAGCACATTACACAAACTGATAGGTCTATATTGTGTGATTAACTTAGGTGAGTCAACTTTAGGAATCAGAACTATGGAGGTGTCATTCCATTCCGCAGGGATCTGCCTCCTATTAAGAGCAAACAGTACCTCTCGAGGGATATCTTTTCCTAGAATGTGCCAATATTTTTTTTAAATATAGCATGTAGACCATCAGGGCCAGGTGCTTTGAGATCACCAATACTGAAAACTGTTTTACGGACATCCTTCGATGTATATGGTGCCATAAGCATATCATTCATCTGATCTGTAACCTTCGTTTGCACTTTATTTAGAATAGAAGGGTCTACATGATGAACTTCATAAGTGAACAAGTTATTAAAATAATTCCGAATATGGGGCTTCAGAGCTGTTGGAAATATGCCCTAGAGGCAATAATAAAAGGATTATTATTATATTTCCTTGTTCATGATAATTGTCTTTTATTCATGCTATAATTGTATTATCTGGAAATCATAATACACGTGTGAATACATAGACTACAACATGTCCCTAGTGAGCCTCTAGTTGACTAGCTCGTTGATCAATAGATAGTCATGGTTTCCTGACTATGGACATTGGATGTCATTGATAACGGGATCACATCATTAGGAGAATGATGTGATGGACAAGACCCAATCCTAAGCATAGAACAAGGTCGTGTAGTTCGTTTGCTAGAGCTTTTCCAATGTCAAGTATCCTTTCCTTAGACCATGAGATCGTGTAACTCCGGATACCGTAGGAGTGCTTTGGGTGTACCAAACGTCACAACGTAATCGGGTGACTATAAAGGTATACTACGGGTATCTCCGAAAGTGTCTGTTGGGTTGACACGGATCGAGATCGGATTTGTCACTCCGTGTGACGGAGAGGTATCTCTGGGCCCACTCGGTAATGCATCATCATAATGAGCTCAAAGTGACCAAGTGTTTGGTCACGGATCATGCATTACTAAGATGAGTAAAGTGACTTGCCGGATAACGAGATTGAACGAGGTATTGGGATACCGACGATCGGATCTCGGGCAAGTAACGCATCAGATTGACAAAGGGAATTGTATACGGGGTTGCTTGAATCCTCGACATCGTGGTTCATCCGATGAGATCATCGTGGAACATGTGGGAGCCAACATGGGTATCCAGATCCCGCTGTTGGTTATTGGCCGGAGAGCTATCTCGGTCATGTCTGCATGATTCCCGAACCCGTAGGGTCTACACACTTAAGGTTCGGTGATGCTAGGGTTATTAGGAAGACTTGTATGTGATTACCGAATGTTGTCCGGAGTCCCGGATAAGATCCCGGACGTCACGAGGAGTTCCGGAATGGTTCGGAGATGAAGATTTATATATGGGAAGTTGTCATATGGTCACCGGAAAGTTTCGGGGGCATATCGGTATTGTACCGGGGCCACCGGAGGGGTTCCGGGGTCCACCGGGAGGGCCACCTCTCGGAGGGCCTCATGGGCCGTGGTGGGCAGGAACCAGCCTGGAGGGCTGGGCGCATCCCCTTGGGCCCATGCGCCTAGGGTTGGGGGAAACCCTAGTGGGGCGCCTTGCTTGGGGGCAAGCCCCTCCCTTGGCCGCCCCTCTAGATATCATCTAGAGGGGCCGCCCCTTCCCCTTCCCTATAAATAGAGGGGCGAGGGAGGGCTGCATACAACATCCAAGGCTCAACCCTCCCTCCCCAACACCTCTCCTCCTCCGCGTGAGCTTGGCGAAGCCTGCCAAGAATCGCCACTCCATCACCACCACGCCGCCGTCGTCTTGATGTTGGAGCCTTATTCCTCAACCTCTCCCTCCTCCTTGCTGGATCAAGGTGCGGGAGGCGTCATCCGCCTCCGTCGTGTGTTGAACGCGGAGGTGCCGTCCGTTGGCACTTGGTCATCGGTGATTTGGATCACGCACGAGCACGACTCCCTCAACCCCGTTCTCTTGAACGCTTCCGCTCGTGATCTACAAAGGTATGTAGATGCACTCCTATCACTTGTTGCTAGATGAACTCATAGATGGATCTTGGTGAAACCGTAGGAAATTTTTATTTTCTGCAACGTTCCCCAACAAAGTGGCATCATGAGCTAGGTCTATGCATAGTTCTCTTTGCACGAGTAGAACACAATTTGTTGTGGGCGTAGATGTTGTCAACTTTCTTGCCGCTACTAGTCTTATTTTGCTTCAGCGGTATTGTGGGATGAAGCGGCCGGACCGACCTTACACGTGCGCTTACGTGAGATGTGTTCCACCGATCGACATGCACTAGTTGCATAAGGTGGCTAGCGGGTGTCTGTCTCTCCCACTTTAGTTGGAGCGGATTTGATGAAAAGGGTCCTTATGAAGGGTAAATATAAGTTGACAAATCACGTTGTGGCTTTTTCGTAGGTAAGAAACGTTCTTGCTAGAACCCTATTGCAGCCACGTAAAAGAAGCAACAACAATTAGAGGACGTCTAACTTGTTTTTGCAGCAATTGCTTGTGATGTGATATGGCCAAAAGTTGTGATGAATGATGAATGATATATTGTGATGTATGAGATCATGTTCTTGTAATAGGAATCACGACTTGCATGTCGATGAGTATGACAACCGGCAGGAGCCATAGGAGTTGTCTTAATTATTGTATGACCTGCATGTCATTGATTCAACGCCATGTAATTACTTTACTTTATTGCTAAACCGTTAGCTATAGTAGTAGAAGTAATAGTTGGCGAGCAACTTCATGGAGACACGATGATGGAGATCATGATGATGGAAATCATGGTGTCATGCCGGTGACAAGATGATCATGGAGCCCCAAGATGGAGATCAAAGGAGCTATATGATATTGGCCATATCATGTCACTACTATTTAATTGCATGTGATGTTTATTATGTTTATGCATCTTGTTTACTTAGAACGACGGTAGTAAATAAGATGATCCCTCATAATAATTTCAAGAAAGTGTTCCCCCTAACTATGCGTTGTTGCTAAAGTTCGTCGTTTCGAAGCACCACGTGATGATCGGGTGTGATAGATTCCTATGTTCACATACAACGGGTGTAAGACAGTTTTACACATGGTTAACTTGACGAGCCTAGCATGTACAGACATGGCCTCGGAACACAGAGACCGAAAGGTCGAACATGAGTCGTATGGAAGATACGATCAACATGGAGATGTTCACCGATGATGACTAGTCCGTCTCACGTGATGATCGGACACGGCCTAGTCGACTCGGATCATGCAACACTTAGATGACTAGAGGGATGTCAAATCTGAGTGGGAGTTCATTAAATAATTTGATTAGATGAACTTAATTATCATGAACTTAGTCTAAAATCTTTGCAAATATGTCTTGTAGATCAAATGGCCAACGCTCATGTCAACATGAACTTCAACGCGTTCCTAGAGAAAACCAAGCTGAAAGATGATGGCAGCAACTATACGGACTGGGTACGGAACCTGAGGATCATCCTCATAGCTGCCAAGAAAGCATATGTCCTAGAAGGACCGCTAGGTGAAGCACCCATCCTAGAGAACCAAGACGTTATGAATGCTTGGCAGTCATGTGCTGATGATTACTCCCTCGTTCAGTGCGGCATGCTTTACAGCTTAGAATCGGGGCTCCAAAAGCGTTTTGAGCAACACAAAGCATATGAGATGTTCGAGGAGCTGAAAATGGTTTTCCAAGCTCACGCCCGGGTCGAGAGATATGAAGTCCCCGACAAGTTCTATAGTTGTAAGATTGAGGAAAATAGTTCTGTCAGTGAGCACATACTCAGAATGTCTGGGTTGCACAACCGCTTTGTCGATTGAATATTAACCTCCCGGACGAGGCGGTCATTGACAGAATCCTTCAGTCGCTCCCACCGAGCTACAAGAGCTTTGTGATGAACCACAATATGCATGGGATGGTGTAAACTATTCCTAAAGTATTTTCAATGCTGAAGTCAGCAGAGGTAGAAATCAAAAAGGAACATCAATGTTGATGGTCAATAAAACCACCAAGTTCAAGAAGGGCAAGGGTAAGAAGAACTTCAAGAAGGACGGCAAAGATGTTGCCGCGCCCGGTAAGCCGATTCTTGGGAAGAAGTCAAAGAATGGACCCAAGCCTGAGACCGAGTGCTTTTATTGCAAAGGTAAGGGTCATCGAAGCAACTGCCCCAAATACTTAGCGGACAAGAAGGCCGGCAACACTAAAGGTATATGTGATATACATGTAATTGATGTGTACCTTACCAGTACTTGTAGTAACTCCTGGGTATTTGATACCGGTGCCATTGCTCATATTTGTAACTCACAGCAGGAGCTGCGGAATAAGCGGAGGCTGGCGAAGGACGAGGTGACGATGCACGTCGGGAATGGTTCCAAGGTCGATGTGATTGCCGTCGGCACGCTACCTCTACATTTACCTACGGGATTAGTTTTAAACCTCAATAATTGTTATTTAGTGCCAAGTTTGAGCATGAACATTGTATCTGGATCTCGTTTAATACGAGATGGCTACTCATTTAAATCCGAGAATAATGGTTGTTCTATTTATATGAGAGATATGCTTTATGGTCATGCCCCGATGGTCAATGGTTTATTCTTAATGAATCTTGAACATGATGTTACACATATTCATAGTGTGAATACCAAAAGATGTAAAGTTGATAACGATAGTCCCACATACTTGTGGCACTGCCGCCTTTGGTCACATTGGTGTCAAGCGCATGAAGAAGCTCCATGCTGATGGACTTTTAGAGTCTCTCGATTATGAATCATTTGACACATGCGAACCATGCCTCATGGGCAAAATGACCAAGACTCCGTTCTCGGAACAATGGAGCGAGCAACCAACTTATTGGAAATCATACATCTTGATGTGTGCGGTCCAATGAGCGTTGAGGCTCGCGGAGGATATCGTTATGTTCTCACTCTCACTGACGACTTAAGTAGATATGGGTATGTCTACTTGATGAAACACAAGTCTGAGACCTTTGAAAAGTTCAATGAATATCAGAATGAAGTAGAGAATCAATGTGACCGAAAGATAAAATTCTTACGATCAGATCGTGGAGGAGAATATTTAAGTCACGAATTTGGTACGCACTTAAGAAAATGTGGAATTGTTTCACAACTCACGCCGCCTGGAACACCTCAGCGTAATGGTGTGTCCGAACGTCGTAATCGCACTCTATTGGATATGGTGCGATCTATGATGTCTCTTACCGATTTACCGCTATCATTTTGGGGATACGCTCTAGAAACAGCTACATTCACTTTAAATAGGGCTCCGTCTAAATCCTTGAGACGACACCGTATGAATTATGGTTTGGGAAGAAACCAAAGCTGTCGTTTCTAAAAGTTTGGGGATGCGATGCTTATGTCAAGAAACTTCAACCTGAAAAGCTCGAACCCAAGTCGGAAAAATGCGTCTTCATAGGATACCCTAAGGAAACCATTGGGTATACCTTCTACCTTAGATCCGAAGGCAAGATCTTTGTTGCCAAGAACGGATCCTTTCGGAAAAGGAGTTTCTCTCGAAAGGAGTAAGTGGGAGGAAAGTAGAACTCGATGAAGTATCGCCTCTTGAACCGGAAAGTAGTGCAGCTCAGAAAATGTTCTGTGGTGCCTACACCGATTGGAGAGGAAATTAATGATGATGATCAAGGTGCTTTGGATCAAGTTGCTCTTGAACTTCAGAGGGTCCACAAGGACACGTTCCACACCAGAGTGGTATGGCAACCCTGTCCTGGAAATCATGTTGTTAGACAACGGTGAACCTTCAAACTATGAAGAAGCGATGGCGGGCCCAGATTCCAACAAATGGCTTGAAGCCATGCAATCCGAGATAGAATCCATGTATGAAAACAAAGTATGGACTTTGACAGACTTGCACGATGATCGGCGACGATAGAAAACAAATGGATCTTTAAGAAGAAGACGGACGCGGATGGTAATGTTACCATCTATAAAGCTCGACTTGTCGCTAAGAGTTATCGACAAGTACAAGGGGCTGACTACGATGAGACTTTCTCTCCCGTAGCGAAGCTGAAATCCGTCCGAATCATGTTAGCAATTGCCGCATACTATGATTATGAGATATGGCAAATGGACGTCAAAACGGCATTCCTTAACGGTTATCTTAAGGAAGAACTATATATGATGCAGCCGGAAGGTTTTGTCGACCCTAAGAATGCTAACAAGGTATGCAAGCTCCAGTGATGCATTTATGGGCTGGTGCAACCATCTCGGAGTTAGAACATTCGCTTTGATGAGATGATCAAAGCGTTTGGGTTTATCTTGAGACTTATGGAGAAGCCTGCGTTTACAAGAAAGTGAGTGGGAGCTCAGTAGCATTTCTCATATTATATGTAGATGACATACTTTTAATGGGAAATGATATAAAACTTTTGGACAACATTAAGGCCTACTTGAATAAGAGTTTTTCAATGAAGGACCTTGGAGAAGTTGCTTATATATTAGGCATCAAGATCTATAGAGATAGATCGAGACGCCTCATAGGTCTTTCACAAAGCACATACCTTGATAAGATATTGAAGAAGTTCAATATGGATCAGTCTAAGAAGGGGTTCTTGCACTGTCTTTGCAAGGTGTGAAATTGAGCTCGGCTCAATGTCCCACCTGACGTAAGATATAGAAGAGATGAGTGTCATCCCCTATGCCTCAGCCATAGGGTGTATTATGTATGCCATGCCGTGTACCAGCCCGATGTAAACCTTGTCGTAAGTTTGGTATGAAGGTACCAAAGTAATCCCGACAAGGAACACCGGACAATGATCAAGAATATCCTGAAGTACTGAAAAGGACTAAGGACATGTTTCGTTTATGGAGGTGACGAAGAGCTAAATACGTAAAGGGTTACGTCGACGCTTAGCTTCGACACGCATCTAGATGACTCTAACTCACAAACCGGATACGTGTATATGTTGAATGGTGGAGCAAGAAGTGGTGCATTTGCAAGCAGAAGCGTCGTGGCGGGATCTACATGTGAAGCAGAGTACATGGCAGCCTCGGAGGCAGCACATGAAGCAATTTGGGTGAAGGAGTTCATCACCGACCTAGGAGTCATACCCAATGCGTCGGGGCCGATCAAACTCTTCTCGTGACAACACCGGAGCTATTGCACTTGCCAAGGAGCCTGTGTTTAACAAGAAGACCAGGCACATCAAGCGTCGCTTCAACTCCATTCGTGAAAATGTTCAAGATGGAGACATAGAAATTTGCAAAGTGCATACGGATCTGAATGTCGCAGATCCGTTGACTAAACCTCTTCCGCGAGCAAAACATGATCAACACCAGAACTCTATGGGTGTTCGATTCATCACAATGTAAATAGATTATTTACTCTAGTGCAAGTGGGAGACTGTTGGAAATATGCCCTAGAGGCAATAATAAAAGGATTATTATTATATTTCCTTGTTCATGATAATTGTCTTTTATTCATGCTATAATTTTATTATCCGGAAATCGTAATACACGTGTGAATACATAGACTACAACATGTCCCTAGTGAGCCTCTAGTTGACTAGCTCGTTGATCAATAGATAGTCATGGTTTCCTGACTATGGACATTGGATGTCATTGATAACGGGATCACATCATTAGAAGAATGATGTGATGGACACGAACCAATCCTAAGCATAGCACAAGATCGTGTAGTTCGTTTGCTAGAGCTTTTCCAATGTCAAGTATCCTTTCCTTAGACCATGAGATCGTGTAACTCCCGGATACCGTAGGAGTGCTTTGGGTGTACCAAACGTCACAACGTAACTGGGTGACTATAAAGGTATACTACGGGTATCTCCGAAAGTGTATGTTGGGTTGACACGGATCGAGACTGGGATTTGTCACTCCGTATGATGGAGAGGTATCTCTGGGCCCACTCGGTAATGCATCATCATAATGAGCTCAAAGTGACCAAGTGTTTGGTCACGGGATCATGCATTACTAAGATGCAGTAAAGTGACTTGCCGTAACGAGATTGAACGAGGTATTGGGATACCGACGATCGAATCTCGGGCAAGTAACGCATCGATTGACAAAGGGAATTGTATACGGGGTTGCTTGAATCCTTGACATCGTGGTTCATCCGATGAGATCATCGTGGAACATGTAGGAGCCAACATGGGTATCCAGATCCTGCTGTTGGTTATTGGCCGGAGAGCTGTCTCGGTCATGTCAAGATGATTCCGAACCCGTAGGGTCTACACACTTAAGGTTCGGTGACGCTAGGGTTATTAGGAAGACTTGTATGTGATTACCGAATGTTGTTCGAAGTCCCGGATAAGATCCCGGACATCACGAGGAGTTCCGAAATGGTCCGGTGGTGAAGATTTATATATGGGAAGTTGTCATACGGTCACCGGAAAGTTTTGGGGGCATATCGGTATTGTACCGGGGCCACAGGAGGGGCCACCTCTCTCGGAGGGCCTCATGGGCCGTAGTGGGCAGGGAACCAGCCCCTGGAGGGCTGGGCGCATCCCCCCCCTTGGTCCCATGCGCCTAGGGTTGGGGGGGGCGCCCCCCTTGCTTGGGGGGCAAGCCCCCTCCCCTTGGCCGCCGCCCCCCCTCTAGATATCATCTAGAGGGGGTCGGCCCCCTTCCCCCTTCCCCTATAAATAGAAGGGCGAGGGGAGGGCTGCATACAACATCCAAGGCGCAACCCCTCCCCTCCCCAACACCTCTCCTCCTCCGCGTGAGCTTGGCGAAGCCCTGCCGGAGAACTGCCACTCCATCACCACCACGCCGTCGTGCTGCTGTTGGAGCCTTCTTCCTCAACCTCTCGCTCCTCCTTGCTGGATCAAGGTGCAGGAGACGTCATCCGCTCTGTACGTGTGTTGAACGCGGAGGTGCTGTCCGTTCGGCACTTGGACATCGGTGATTTGGATCACGACGAGTACGACTCCCTCAACCCCGTTCTCTTGAACGCTTCCGCTCGCGATCTACAAAGGTATGTAGATGCACTCCTATCACTCGTTGCAAGATGAACTCATAGATGGATCTTGGTGAAACCGTAGGAAATTTTTTATTTTCTGCAACGTTCCCCAACAAGAGCATCCATACCTTCCAGGATATTACCATCCGCATCTTTTAGTTTTTTAATCAGATTCCTTTTGCGTCTTGCACTAGCATAAGCTTGGAAGAAACCTGTATTTCGATCCCCATGCTTCAGCCACCATGCTCTCGAGCGTTGCATATAATGTATTTCTTCTAGTTCCAACAGAAAATCAATCAACTCAGACAACTCTTTTCTTTTCTCTTCACTATCATCATTTATTGGGCCTGCCATAATTTGTTCAAGCTCTTTTTGGGCTTTACGAAGTCTCTTTTTAGGCTTATTTAGAACTCTTTGATCCCAGTCATGGAAGGAATCATGCATCCTATTCAGCTTGTCCTGGATAGTTATCAGGCTTGGGTTAGAACTTACAGAATTCCAGGCTTCTTGCACCACGTCAGGAAACTCTCTTTCCCTTAGCCATCGTGCCTCAAAACGTTTGGTGTGGCCGTTCCCTTCACCCAATTGAGTATAGTAATCTGTATCGACACATATTGGGCGACGGTCAGAGTGATTGTAATTTAGATTCTGCAAAGCTGCTGCTAGATACAAAGTCGCCCAACCATCATTTATTAGTCCTCTATCCAGTCGCTCTCTTATACGGCCTCTCTGCCAAGTAAAACGATCGCCAATATATCCCATATCCCGCAGCTCACAATCGTCAATGGCCGACTGGAATGCGTGCATGTACTGTGGCGGTCTTGGGTTGCCTCCTTCTTTCTCACTCAAAAACTGAATTTCATTTAAGTCCCCAATAAGGAGCCATGGTAAACTGTTGTTATGATGCAGCCGACGCATCCTATCCCACGTCTTGTATTTGTTCGCCCATTTGAACTCCCCATACATACCCGTTAGTCTCCAGACGTTATTCCTTTCATCTTCTACATGTACATCGATAAACATAGGATCAAGTTCTAATCGATGAATCTTGATTTCTTTCTTCCAAAACAGCAGCAGTCCTCCCTTCCTACTATCTACAGAACAGACCATCTTTTGGTCCATCTTCAGTCTCCTCCTCAGGCACTCGGCCGGATAACTTTCTAAGTGTGTCTCCGATAAAAACATCACATCTAGGCTGCAGCTTCGCTGTACATCCAGCAAAGCACGAACCGCCGGGGCATTCCCAAGCCGAGGAGCTACCCAGGAGTTCATCCTCTCCCTCAAAGCGATCCACCAAATTTGCCACCACTGATTTTCATGTTTTACTAGCTGTGATAATGGCCAAGTTCTTCTCTGTCCCCGCTGCATGTGAGTCTATAATTATTCTATTTCCCACCGAGTTCCCAGCAGCTGCCATGTCTTCCACATGATCCTCTCTTTTGTCGCTTGATTCAACATGGCCCGAAACAATCATGTCAGTATCAACCTTATCCTCCGTATTTTTAGCCACACTATCATCGGCAGACCTTTTACCTAGGACTCCGATTGCACCCCTCATTCTCACATCCTGTCCAGACACTGTATTGCTTGGGGGGTGCCCCATTCCCATCTCCATTGATGTTGTTTCTCCCTGCTGGCTGATACAACGCATTAAACCGCCAACTCTCCATATCCATGGCATTTGGGGGTGCCTGCATATTGCGTCCTCGCCCCCTGCCTACACCCCTATTGAAAGGATCGATATAGTTGACTAGAGGGGGGTGAATAGGCAACTAACAATTTTTAGCTTTTCTTTACCAAATTAAACTTTGCATCAAAGTAGGTTGTCTAGAAATGCAACTAGGTGAGCAACATATATGATGCCACAACAACAAGCACACAAGCAAGCAAAGGATATAACACAAATAAGCTTGCACAAGTAAAGGCACGAGATAACCAAGAGTGGAGCCGGTGGAGACGAGGATGTGCTACCGAAGTTCCTTCCTTTTGAGGGGAAGTACGTCTCCGTTAGAGCGGTGTGGAGGCACAATGCTCCCCAAGAAGCCACTAGGGCCACCGTATTCTCCTCACGCCCTCGCACAATGCAAGATGTCATGATTCCACTATTGGTGCCCTTGAAGGCGGCGAGCGAACCTTTAGAAACAAGGTTGGGGCAATCTCCACAACTTAATTGGAGGCTCCCAACACCACCACGAAGCTTCACCACAATGGACTATGGCTTCACGGTGACCTCAACCGTCTAGGGTGCTCAAACACCCAAGAGTAACAAGATCCGCTAGGGATTAGTGGGGAATCAAATTTCTCTTGGTGGAAGTGTAGATCGGGGCCTTCTCAACCAATCCCGAGCAAACCAACAAGTTTGATTGGCTAGGGAGAGATATCGGGCGAAAATGGAGCTTGGAGCAACAATGGAGATTAGGGTTGGAAGAGGTGAGTCTTCTTGGAGAAGAAGACCCCCTTATATAGTGGGGGGACAATTCCAACCGTTACCCACCACTCAGCCCGCGACCCGCGGAAGTACCGCACCAAGGGAGCGGTACTACCGCATGGGCCTGCAGTACTACCGCGACGAACCACGGTACTACCATGGGCGCGGCAGGGCCCGGACCAGAATAAAAAGCACGGACGGGGCACGGTAGATCCGCAGGCGCGGTACTACCGCGGCCCCATGCGGTACTTCCGCAGGACAGCCACAGACCAGGCCCAGTAGGCACAGATGTAGAAAATTACATCCGTGACTACATCCGCTGAGATATTGTTGTGCGAAAATCCGACATGGAACTATCATGACACAGGCACGGTACTACCGTGAAGGTGCGAATGTAAAAAATTACATCCGCCCCTGCCTCCGCTCCTGCTTCAGAACTCATGGTACTACCGCTCTTGAGGAGCGGTACTACCGTGGGAGCTCACGGTACTACCGTGCCTGGGCCCGGTACTACCGCTGCCTCCTGGCAAGATCGCTTTGAGAAGCGATACTACCGCTTAGCCTGAGAGGACCAACGCGGAGACCTTCATTTCGCAGAGACAAGGAGAGACGGAGGAACACTCCAAAGAGCCGGAGGAAAGGCGGTGCATAAGGGAACGTGTACGTGAGATTCCACCCAAACCTTTCCAAAGCGGACCCCCTCTTAATAGTACGGCTTTCCTACGACTCAAACTCCACCGAACCGAACCGAAGAGAAACGCCGTCTTCAATAGTCTTCGAGGGGCATCAAACCATCTTGTGTTTAGTCGAGATATATCTGAAAGGCTCCATACACACGATTAGTCCGCAAAGGCATTGTCATCAATCACCAAAACTACTGAGGGACAATAATGCCCTTACAATCTCCCCCTTTTTGGTGGATTGATGACAATACGGGATTTGCACAAAGGGAAAGAATATAGCACAAGCAAACCCCACATCTCTAGAATATAGACGAGCTCCCCCTAGATTCGTGCTAGAGAGTAAGGTGCTTTGGACTGCATGGCACGAATACTAGGATCACCACTCCCCCTATATTTTAGAGACAAAGCATATCTTGCAAAGATAAGGCTGACACTAAAAAAGATAGTAAATATGAGCATAACATGAATAGCACGATATAGCATAAGCTCAATAAGATAATAAGGTATGATAGAGAGCATATGTCTTACACCATATGATAAACTTAATCTCACGAGCACAACCAAACCAAAGCAACCAAGTTCAACGACGGAAAAAGCAAAGCAAACGACGAAACACACGACACACGCACATACCCACGACACGACCATAAATCCTACTCTCTCTCCCCTTTGGCATCCATACACCAAAAAAGGCGGAGAGGTCACCTACAACAAAGGTGGTAGCTCAGCGGAAAAGGACTCCTCGTCGTCGGACTCTGCGGCAGAACGTACTCTTCCTCAGAATCGGTCCACTTGTAGCCCTCCTTAGCCATCCAGGCAACCTCGGGGGTGATGTGCCTCTTAGAGCCGCTGGCCACGTCCTCGCCGCATGCCCTCAAAATCCTGTTGTCGCGACGACGGCTCTCCTTTTGAGCAACATGAGCCTTGTACTGACTCTGGACCTACATGCAGAAAAGCCTCTTCATCTTGATCTGCAACTTCTTTACCCAAGATGGCTCAGCAGAGGGAGTAGTGAATGCAGAACGGTCTGCAGCAGCTTCTTCCCCCTCAATTTCCTCCTCATCCACAGCCCTCCTGGCAGCCTCAGCAGAAGTGGTGGTGTTAGCCCATTGTGGCTTGATGCGGAGCCTGATGGGCTCATGACGAATCCACCCTGGAGCTTCAAACTCATCATTGGGAAACAGCCTCTCCAATGTCATGGAGATCAGGTGGAACAGGTAAGGCCCATAAATGGGGACCTTACGGTTGAACACGACGAACTGAAGCTCACACCACATGATATGTGAGACATCAAGTGGGCTGGTGCAGGCACAGCCGGGCCTCCTCGCAGATAAGCATCATGTCAACAAGGTAAGCATGTACATGGCCCATGTCCCCAATGCGTGGGAAGAGGGTGTTAGGAAGAGCCGATGCATGATGTCAAGGAAGGGATTAAGCACCCACGCAGTCTTCTTGTTGGGAAGAGTCTTCGGAACAAGGAATGGCATGAGCTTGTTCTTGTTGGCAGACTCAGAGTTGGCATGAGGGCGAACTCCAATCAGCGTGTTGAGCCCTTCATCTGGAATGTTAAGCAACTCCATGAACTCCTTCCAAGTAGTAGACAGCCGACGACCATTAGTCATCCAAGTCTTGGTTCTTGCATCATCGATGCCGAAATGGACTGAAGCAAAGAACTGTGCGATGATCTCTGGATCAAAATCCTTGTGGAAGGTGAGCAAGTGCTCAATGATGAACTTCTCCACTAGATCCAAGGCCTCTCCAAAGTACCCACGGTGCTTGTCCTGCCTCATATGATGCATGTCAACGTAATGAACTTCCACATAGAGGTTCTGCTTGGCCTTGATCACATCCAGATAGATCAAATTCTGTTGCTTGGTCCAGAAGAGATCATTGCCTCGCAAGTTAGCCCGGGGATTCACATAGGGATTGAGCTTCCTGCGAATGACAAACTCGGCCTGGGGAATCTCATCCATGCCCACGGCGGGCTCCTTTTGCTTGCTGGCGGTGGTCTTAGTCCTCCGTTGGGGGGCACTGGAGCCCTCAGGAGCTTCATCTTGATTCTTGTGACGCTTGGACCCTGTGTCACGGCTCGGATTCGAGCGACGAGCAAAGGAACCGGAGCCACCACCTAGACACAAAAACAAAAGAAACACGCAAGGGAACAAAACGAATCAAAACTAAGGCGAAAGAAGCACAAAGCATGAGATTTGGACAAAACAAAAGAGTGCAGGAAGAATCTACGGTAGTACCGGGCAAGGTTACAGATGTAAAAAATTACATCCACTCCAGTCGCGGTAGTACCGTGCCGGGGTGGCACGGTAGTACCGCGCTTGGGGCGGAAGTAATTTTTTACTTCCGGGCGCCATGCGGTAGTACTGCAAACTGAAAGTGCGTTATATGACTAGAGGGGGGGGGGTGAATAGGCGATTTTTATGAATTCTTCACTGAGGAATTTGCTAGTGAGGAAATTCCTAAGCGAAGAACTACTTGCAGCAGAATAAGTACTCAGAAGTAAGCATAACAGAATGCGGGCATGGTCATCATGATGAAATGAAGACAATCACAGAGTACAGAAAGCGTAATCACAGGATAACACAAGATGAAGACAAACAGACTGAAGAAACTGAACTGAGGAAATTGTGAAAGTCTTCAGTCAAAGTCTTCAAACACAGATATGAACAAACACTCAACACAGTTATGAGGAAATGAAAGAGTTGAGGAAATAGAACAAGTAAGGTTGGTGAAGACAATGATTTGGTAGACCAGTTCAAGCTTCTTTGTCTCGGTTATGCGTCTGGTTGGAGCGGTGAGTATTTAAACTCGAGGACACACAGTCCGGACACCCGATCGCCGAAAGCACGCAGCTCAGACACCAAGTCCTCATCAGATTCTCCTTGAACTAAGGTCACACAGACCTCATCCAATCACTCGTGGTAAGTCTTGAGCGACTTCCAAACCTTCACAGACTTGGTCACTCGACGATCCACAATTCCTCTTGGATGCTCTAGACCATGACGCCTAACCGTCTGGAAGAAGCACGATCTTCAAAGGTAACAAGCGTCGGATCCACGCAGGATCAATCTCTTGATGATGCTCAATCACTTTGGGTTTGTAGGGGTTTGGTTTTGGGTTTTCCTCACTTGATGATTTTCGCTCAAAGTCCTCGGAGGATGGGTTGCTCTCAAATGACAAGTGTCAAGTTCTCTCGGAGCAGCCAAATAACTAGTGGTTGTAGGGAGCAGCCCGACATGATAAGACATAAATGCCCTTCAATGATATGACCATTATGTGGATAAGATATTTTGGGACAGCTAGCGCGTAGCACAGCAACGGTCGGAAATTTGACTCTCAGATTCCTCAGGGCTATCATGTTCCTCACTGTGTAGGCAATCCGCACTGGCGAATTCCTAACTCCTCGGGCCAGAACAAATTCTCAACACTGTAAGAACTTCGTCTCACATCAAGAAATTGACTGAATCAGTATGAGATTTCCAATGGCTTCACTCGAAGGGATTGGTAGGTGTAGGATTTTGAGTTGAGCATCACATGGAAATTTTTCCTTAGTATTTCCTCGACCCCTTTAACAAAGACGGTGTTTCCTATGACTCAAGAAAGAGAAAACGAAACTACGAAAACAAAAGTCTTCACGCTTCATGTTCCTCAAATGAATACCAAGTCTTCAAGGTCACACCAATTTCTTCACTTTCAAAGTCTTTAGAAAGTCTTCACAAGATCAAAGTCTTCAAATAAGAACTACATTTTTAGGGGTCGACTTTCCGTGTAAATATCAAACTCCTCATAGACTTATAGACCTGTGTACACTCATAAACACATTAGTCCCTTAACCTATAAGTCTTCAATACACCAAAATCACTAAGGGCACTAGATGCACTTACAATCTCCCCTTTTGGTGATTGATGACAATATAGGTTAAGTTTTCAATGGGAATAAACATATGAAGTGTAAATACTGATATTGAGGAATTTGATTGCAAGATATAGAAGAACTCCCCCTGAAGATGTGCATAGTGAGGAATTTGCTTTTGAGGCACTGCACATTTGAAGAGTTGAATCATGGAGATCTCCCCCTATATCTTGTAATTCATACACGCATTTGACATATAATATGAAGAATTTGAAATGCATGATGAAATATGGTGGCTGATGTAATTCAGCATGCGTGTATTAACACATAACAAATATTAAGCATGACGAGTAACAAATCAAATGTATCTGAGCACCATCGGGTTTAAGATTACAACTCTATCCAATAAAAGTTTCAGAAGAACGAGAGTTGCAACTTAGCAAAAAAACGCCCATATAATAGACCCGCTTGAAGACTAACTCAAATTTCTCCCCCTTTGTCATCGTATTACCAAAATGATCGAAACTGAGGACTAACGCCCCTGAAGAATATCAAGTTGATGGAGGAGCGCCAGTTGTTGTCGGGTCGGTTGTCGTAGTAGGGCCTGCCGCATGATGTCGTCCAAGTCTTCATTTTCATCGATGTGTCGCGATGAAGAATAGGAGCCGCCACCAAGGAAGGAACCTTGACCTTCTTGAATTTCTTCGGTGGAGGTGCAGACCAGTCAAATTCTTCCTTGAGACACATGTTCTTCAGATCTTCTGCGCCGTAGAGATGAGATAGAACAACCCAGGTACGGTTGAAGGTTTCATGGAGGCAGTATTGGTTTTTCTTCACTGCATTGTGTGTTGAGGTCATGTTGTGAAGAACTGAACCAAATTGACGCTTGACCCATTTATGATTGCGATCAACTTTCTGATGAAGACTGAGGAGTAACTCACGATCACCATCACCACAGGTGCTGTGGCTTGAGGATTTTGCTTGGCAGAGGTGTTGGCGGCAGAGTCATGTGTGGCAGAGTCATCATAGGTGGAGTAGGATGCAGCCTTGCGAAATTGACCATCCAATGGACGAATGCATTCATCTATCACAACAGTTGCCTTGCCTTTATCATCAGCTGAGGAAAATGTTCGTTTGAGGACTTCAATTGGAGGCAAGTAGCTGCAGTGGTTCAAAGTATCAGCCTTGTAATTGAGTGAAGACCTTGTCCTGATGAACCTCATAATCCATGGTGCATAAGGCTTCAGCTCAAAAGGTGACATAGCAATGTTTGCCAGAGTCCTCATGAAGAAATCATGGAAGTTGACGGGAACGCCATGAATGATATTGAAAAGCATATTCTTCATGATGCCAACGACTTCTTCATCATTTGAGTCGTGGCCTTTGATAGGACTCATTGTCTTTGTCAGAATGCGATAGACAGTCCGAGGCACATATAGTAATTCCTTGACGAGGAATTTGGTTGGTGGGGCCTGCCCTGGCTTCAAAGGCTTCATCAGAACTTGCATGTAGTGATTTGTAAGCTCGGGTTCGCTGTAGATGCAACGAGCACCATCAAGGGGAGGACTGAGTGGGAGGGCACGAAGCAATTCAGTTCTTTGGTGCCTTGTAGTGAGTATTTTACGTCATCCAGTCCAGTACCCATGAGTTCACATCTTCGTAATCTCCGGTGATGTGCAGCGTCGCATAGAATTGAAGAATGAGTTCTTCATTCCAATCACGTATGTCGGTCAGAAATTCAGCAATCCAAAGAACGTGAAGAACACCGAGGACCTGGCTCGAAGCCCCGCGGAGATTCCATGTCCACGTGAGGAATATGTGCATGATCGAAGACTTTGTCTTTGTTGAATAGCATGAGGAATAGAAGTTGGCTTGACTAGCAGTCCGTAAACGCCTCTTCCTTATGCGCAGCAGAGTCATATGGGTTGTAGTCGATGAAGAATACATGCTTCGCCGAAGAAATCTTCAGCCTTGAACTTTTGCTTCGTTGAGAATGGATTCTTTGGCTTTGGCAAAGGAGTGTCGATGAGTTGCATCACTACCTCGTGAATCGCAATCTCGGGTTCTTCAGTGAGGATTTTCTGGTTCCTCTTCATATGCAGTCTGCGTGTTCAAAGGATCAAGAAGAAGATGTTCCTCAAAGACTAGTGGCTGGAATTTCTTCATGCACGAACGAGGTGGGATGAGTTTCTTGAGCCCATTTGAACTGTTGGTGCAGGGACCGAGGAATTTGTTGTATTGGTGTGAAGAGTGGAGAATTTGGATCTTGTTGTCCCAAAAGTCATCGTTCATCACCGTGTTGTGCTTCCAATATCCACATCTTCTTCAATTTCTTCAACGCCACCTCTTCAACTGTGGAACTGAGGCATTGGCGAGGAAATGATTGGTGTTGAAGGGATCACATCCACTTCAATTTCTTCATCAATCTGCTCCGACGAAGCAGCAGAATGATTTTCTTCATCAGATCCGCTAGGGATCTCATATTCTTCACCAAAAGGAACAAGGTCCTTTGATGGAATGGAGGAAATTGGAACAACATCGATTGGATTTTCAAAAGAGCTTGTCATAGGCTTCATTTTCTTGAGTGAAGAATTTGAAGCGGTGATGCTTTCCTTTTCTTCACTGCAGCTCGCTCTCTGACCTTGGTCTTCTTCACATCCGATGCGAGATGGAAGGATATGAGTTGGTGTAGGCGCAGGAGGAGCCGAGGAATCTGCTTGAATTTCCTCAGCGCAATCGATGCAGCTGATTGCCTGACTTCTTCGCTTTCTTCAGCGCACCACTAGTGGATGCCCCGGCAATTTCATCGGTATTTGGAATGGAGTCATCAGCCCTCGAACTAGCATTGTCTTCAGTGCTGAAAATCATCGATGGTCTTTGGCATGTTCTTAAAGGTGGCAGAGACTCGACTGAGGAATTTCTTGTTGCGTTGGGGCTGCAACATTTGTGAACTTCTTTATCGATTGACAAATCTGACTTTGGCTCCTTGCCAATCAAGATAATAGGCATCAAAGTCATCACTGAGGGCTTTGATTTCAGATCGATCTTGAGGAGTTCCTCGGTTGTCATTACGACAACGTTTTCCTCGTGAACTTCTCTTTCCTGAACTGAGCCTTCTTGATCTGCCTTGCCTTCTCAAATTTCCATTTTTCTTCAGAGATGAAATGGGTCAGCATGTGACTTTGTCCAGGAGTCAAATGAAAATCAGGCATAGGTTTCTCTGGATCCTTGTGCCATAGATCAATGTATTCAAGGATCGCCCTTGGATCCAAAAGCAGTGGCACAGATGTGCCTTTGGCTCTAGCGGACCTAACTTGTCGGTCTCTGATGATTTCTGCAAGTTCATCATCATCAGCTTCATCGTCAGATGGCACTTGGAAGGCAACCTGTTTCTTCTTCGGACTTGGCCGAGGACCTCGCCCAAAGAAGCTTGCCTTTTTCTTCAAAGCAGTGGGGCTCGATGAAGAATTTGGTGCAAATGAGGAACTCTTTGAGACACCAGAGGCAATAGAGATGCCTGCAGTCCTTTGGCACGTGGCCGGATGCATAGGTGCCGAGGACTTTGCCGAGCTGCCGAGGACTTTGGAGGAGGAGCTGAGGATTTGGAAGGAGCAGGAGCAGCATGAGGAATTGGCCGTGAGGGCATTGAAGATTCCGGCCGTGAGGGCATTGCTGAGGATTTTGGCCGTGAGGGCACTGTTGGTGAAGCACTTGGCTTGTGCACTGGCTTCTTTGCCATTGATTTTCTAGGCTTGACAGGGGCCTCAGTGGCAGCAGCAGATGTGAGTCTTCATTGAATTTCCTCACCGCTTCTTTGGCTTGTCTCGCCAACTTGGCTTGGCGCTTGGCCCATTCTTCAGAAAATCCTCACCACGCTTGATGTGGTGGGTCACTTCTTGGCCAGTGCCAATGGAGCTCTTGGGCATGGAGGATTCAAAGTGTCAAATTTCTTCATGTATTTTGGAGTAACATACCATACTCCCTCCATTCCCTTGCCCATCTCCTTTCAATCCTCTGAATGCGCACCTTGCACTGATTTTTGTTTTCCTTGCCAAACTTGGCTTCTTCAGGTGTGCAATAGTCAGCATAGATGTCCTCAGGTATCTCAAAAGTAGTCATGACCTCAGGCCTCTTTCCTCCTTTCTGTGGCTTCTTTCCTTCTGCCATATTCTTCAGCTGAGGAATTTGAACAATCGAATTCTCTGAAGAAGTATGCAACTTCTCTTCGAGGAACACTGCAAATGAGTTAAGTTGATGAGAACCTAGTGATTCAACAGTGGACATGAGTACCTGTGAACAGAGTATAGTTGCGAGGAATTTGGAGAGGTCATATGCGTTCTTAGAAGGTTTTTCAAAAAAACAACGAGTGTGAGGAATTTGACCAGATGAGCCTTGAAGAATTTCACTAAGCGATCTTTGTCTTAGGTTCCAGAGTTGTATAGATCGAGGATCCACACAATTGAGGAATCTTGAAGAAAAATCATTGCTTAGAGAAACAAATCAAGAGCGTATTTCGTTTGAGGTGTTCATATGTGTGAAGTTTTGAAGAATAAACACCTTTGAAGATTTTCAGGAAGGTTTGAGAATCAAAGCGAGTAATAAAAGTAACTTTTAATTACCCGAACTGAAGAACACGATGAACTGAGAAGTGTAGATTAGAAGTTCGTCAGTTTAGATCTCCCACGCCCTAACAAGGCGAAGGAAGACAGCTACGGCGGCGGCGGAGTGAAGATTTCCGCGGTCGGTAGCGAAATCTGACGGCGATGAGGTCGAGGCAGTGAAGCTCTTCCTCACCGGCGACGATGGAGTAGCGGCGGCGCTAGGGTTTGAGAAGCTCGAGCGAGAGAGAGAGAGAGCGGTCGAGCGGAGTAAAAGAAGTGAGGAAGGGGAGAGGGGGTATGTATAGTCACGGTGAAAAACTGTTCACCCGAAGATTTTGGACGAACGTGCCCCTGACCCTTCTCATTCGCTTGACATGTGTCACCCACGTACTGAAAATTGGAGATCGTGTTAGATCGTGGGTGAATAGATAAGTCTATCGTAGGAAGCAGAACGGATTGAGCGGCAAAGCCAAAAATTTGGATAAGATAAGTTAAAAGTTCCGTTCGCAATTTCTTCAGCTGACAAGGACATAGTGAAGATTTTGAACGAGTTTCAAATAGAACGCACATGAAGAATTTGTGAATAGATTGGGTTGAGTATAGCATAGAGGGGGAAGGGTCCGATCACATTCACTTAGCAGAAAAAGCAACTTGAAGAAATAGCCATAAGTGAATGCTGTAGAGGACATAAACCCATATATATAAATATAGCCAATGAAGAAAAACGACGGAAACAGTGAAGATTTTGCAAAGTTGAAGAATTTGAAAAACTGAAGAATTTCAAAAGCGAGGAAAAACTCAAATTGAAGATTTTCAACTTTGGTGGTGGTGTGACCCATCAGATAAGAATGATGATTTCGCAGACACCGCATACAATTGTCGTAGGGTTCTCGAGAATCAAATTCTTCATTAATTTCTTCACACTTAGAGTGTTATTCTTCATTGATTGAAGAAAACGTTTCTTCATGTGTTGCACATCTAAGTCATCAATTTTGCATAAGTGTCGGATGTGTGTCCTTTTCAAAGAACATTCAAGATTCTAAGATATTTAGCTCACACCGCAACTTGCTAAATCTCTTCTCATCCAAGGGCTTTGTGAAGATATCGGCTAGCTGTTCTTCAGTCTTCACATGATCAATAAGGATGTCGCCCTTCAACACATGATCGCGAAGAAAATGATGACGGATCTGAATGTGCTTTGTCTTCGAGTGCCGAACTGGGTTGTGAGCAATCTTGATGGCACTCTCATTGTCACAGTAGAGAGGCACATTCTTCACGTTGATGCCGTAGTCCTTGAGAGTTTGCTTCATCCACAACAATTGAGCACATCAAGAACACGTGGCAATGTACTCAGCTTCCGCAGTAGACAGTGATACGCAGTTCTGTTTCTTCGAGGACCAACAGACCAAAGATCGTCCGAGGAAATGACAAGTACCAGATGTTGACTTGCGGTCCACATGATCGCCAGCATAGTCAGAGTCAGAATATCCAATGAGATCAAAAGTAGAGCCTTGGGGTACCATAATCCTAGTGTTGGTGTGTGAGCTAGATATCGAAGAATATGCTTCACAAACCTTATGGTGTGATTCCTTCATGTAGCTTGAAATCGGGCACACATGCAAACACTAAGCATTATATCTGGCCTAGATGCACATAAGTACAATAAAGAACCAATCATGGAGTGGTATACCTTGTGATCAAAGTCAATACCATTTTCATCAGTGCATAGATGGCGATTTGTGGGCATAGGAATTTTTACGCCTTTGCAATCTTGCATGCCGAATTTCCTCAGAACATCCTTGAGGTATTTCTCCTGAGATATGAATATGCCATTGTGTTGTTGATTTAATTTGAAGACCTAAGAAGAATTTCAACTCTCCCATCATAGACATTTGATATTCTTCACTCATCATATAGGCAAATTCATCACTATAACGTTGGTCAAGATGACCAAAGATAATATCATCAACGATATTTGGCACACAAACAGTTCACCATCATAAGATTTAGTAAAGAGAGTAGGGTCGAGTGAACCGGGTGTGAAGCCATTCTTCACGCAGAATTCCTTCAATGTATCATACCACGCCTGTGGGGCCTGTTTGAGGCCATAGAGGGCCTTGTTGAGTCTGAAGACTTTGTCGGGATTCTTTGGATCTTCAAAACACAGGGGTTGAGCAACATATACTTCTTCCTCAAGCTTACCATTGAGGAATGCACTTTTCACATCCATTTGATATAAAGTGATATTATGATGGTTAGCATAAGCAAGTAATATGCGAATGGCCTCAAGTCTAGCAACAGGTGCAAAAGTTTCATCGAAATCAATTCCTTCAACTTGTGTGTAGCCTTGAGCTACAAGTCATGCCTTATTCCTCACCACAAGGCCATTTTCATCTTGCTTGTTGCGGTAGATCCACTTTGTGCCAATGATATTATGCTTACGAGGATCTGGACGTTTGACTAGTTCCCAGACGTTGTTGAGCTCGAACTGATGTAATTCTTCTTGCATGGCCTGAATCCACTCGGGCTCGAAATGCTTCATCTACCTTAGTGGGCTCTGTGATAGAGACAAAAGCATAGTGCCCACAAAAGTTAGATAAATGTGAAGCTTTTGAGCGTGTGAGAGGACTGGTGCTTCAATGTCATTGATGATCTTGTCAACTTGCACTTCTTTTGCAACACGAGGATGGGCTGGTTGTCGCCGAGGAATTTGATCAAGCATTTTCTTCAAAGATTATCTTCGTGCATCACCGACGTTCTTCATGATCTGGAATGAATTCTTCACAGATTCTTCAAAGAGGGAATGACATCCTCGATGCCTTGAACTTGATAGATTCCTCAGTGCCGGTTCATCTATCACGTAAGGTAGGTGCTCTCTTTGTGAGCCATTAGTTTCATCGAATCAAGACATCTACAGTTTCAACAATCTTGTAAAGAACATTGTTGAAGACTCAGAGGTGTGCAGTCCTTTCCATAACCAAGCATAAAACCTTCATGTGCTTTCTTGCAAATTTAGCATTGTGATGAGGATCTCTAATCCAGCATTTAGCACCGAAGACTTTGAAATAACTCACATTGGGTTTCTTGTCAGTGAGGAGTTCATAGGCAGTCTTCTTGAAGAATTTGTGAAGATATACTCTGTTGATGATGTGGCAGCGGTATCAATTGCATCAATCCAAAAACGATTTATATGCTTTGTATTCATCAAGCATAGTGCGAGCCATCTCAACAAGAGTTCTGTTCCTGCGCTCCACGACGCCATTTTGCTGAGGAGTATAGGGAGCAGATAACTCATGAGTAATACCAAGTTCATCAAGATAGTCATCAAGATCGGAATTCTTGAACTCAGTTCCATTGTCACTCCTGATGTGCCTGCCTGATCTTCACACCAAAGTTGGTTGAAGCCCTCGAGGAAAATCATTTGAAGACTTCCTGCACTTCATGTTTGTAAGTGACAATGTGTACCCATGTGTAACGAGAGTAATCATCAACAATAACAAAGCCATATAGAGATGCATCATTAGTGACTCATGAGTAATGATTAGGACCAAAGAGGTCCATGTGAAGCAATTGAATGGACGAGTAGTGGTCATGATAGTCATCATTGGATGCTTGGCCTTGGTCATTTTTCTAGCTTCACGGGCTCCACACAAGTGATCCTTGAGGAATTTGACATTTTCAATGCCAATGACATGCTTCTTCTTCGCATGGCGTGTGCAAAGTCCTCATGCCTGCGTGACCAAGTCATCGATGCCATAGTCAGCCTTCTGAAGCTTTTGCAAGTAGGCACACGGCTGGTTGTGGTCCTGTAGAGAAATCAACAATATACAAGTCTCCTCTCCTAAAGCCTTCGAAGACTTTGGAATTGTCAACTTCCATAATCACAACACAACGATACTTGCCAAAGACAACAACCATATCAAGATCACAAAGCATTGAGACTGATATGAGGTTGTATCCTAAGGACTCAACAAGCATGACTTTGTCCATGTGTATGTCCTTAGAGATCGCAACCTTACCAAGACCCAATACCGACTTTTGCCTTTGTCGGCCAAAGATGATATGCTTCAGATGTGACGGTGATAAGGGAGCATCCATCAATAGGTTCTTGTCACCAGTCATGTGATTTGTACATCCATTATCGAGGACCCACTCATTGGCTTTGGGTTGATCATCCTGCAGATGAATTAGTGCAACTTACGATCTCATATACTTCATTAGTGAAGAATATGATATCAATGATGAATTTCATCAAGTAGTAAAACAGATATAGCAGTATGAGGACGTGTGAAATGAAAGTTCATTTCTTCATGATTAGCCTGCGTCCTTTCAGGCAATGTTGTCAGGTCCCTAGCAAATTCTTCAGACGTTAGAGCACGTCTAGAGACCTGACCCTGCAGAGGAAATTAGTTCTTTTTCTTCACCACCCACATCTGAAGGGGTGGCAAAGAGTTCATCACTCTGCGAGCTCCATATGAGAATGGTGGCATAGAGGCCAATCCATTTCGTTTCACATAAGAGGGGTTAGGGTAAGCATATGAATAAGCAGAGAAATTCTTCGAGGACTTATGAACATATTGGTTTTAAGAATAATGCACATATTCATAGCCCTTAGCTCTACCCTGCGAAACAGAGTTGTTAGTACGATGATGATCATATGAGGACTTTGATCCTTTTGAGGAATTTGATCCACGTGAGGACCTTGGTCCGCATGAGGACTTGGATCCATATGAAGAATTTGGTCCATATGAATAGTTTGACCTGGGGTTCCTATTCTTCACAGGTGGTGTCATGAGGACATTCACCTGAAGACTTTCAAGGCACCTTTTGGGAACCCAGATTTGCTTCATAGGAGAATTGTTCCTGCAGTTAGTGCCAACATATCTGGCAAATACTTCACCATTCTGATTTTTGAACAGTTTATAGTTGGAGTCAAATGACTCATCAGAAGAATGAGGAGATTCACATGTAAAGCCAGATAAGTTAGATGGATCAATCGAGGTCCCTTTGCGGCAACCATGAGGTTTTGGGGTACCGCTTTCGGGCTTCCAATATGTTCCATCGCATTGATTTTCCTCTCAAAGGCAATACCCTCTTTCCTAGGGTTCCTGTTGAGGATCTCGCTTTTAAACACATCACAAAGAGTCTGATGCCCTTTGAGGCTTTTGTACATGTCTGTCATGTACAATTCCTTCAAACTGCATCGTCGGTGATACTAGCAATGTCCTCGGATGAGGAATTAGTAATAGAAGAGGCAGGTGAAGAATTTGTAACAGTTGAAGCATTTGAACATTCAGTGAAGAATTAGCGATTCACGTTCAATGCACTTTAAGCATGGAGGAACAAATTCTTCACGAGAAGCGCTGATTTGTTGAGCAAGTAATGAATCACGCTCCTTCTGAAGATCTTCATAACTCACTCTTAGCTTCTCAAGATCTTGCTTTCTTTGAAGAAATTCATAAGAAAGCTTCTCATGATCTGACAAGAGAGTTTTATGATGACCTTGAAGGCTGTCAAACCTAGATCAAGTCTCTCAAGATTTTCGATCGAGGGCTTTAGTGCGATCCATTTCTTCACCCAACATATCATCACTTTTATCTAGCATGTTTTGAACCTTTTCAAAAGCCCTTTGTTGTTTTATAGCAATCTTAGCAAGTTTAGAGTAGCTGGGCTTGAGATCTTCATCAGATTCATTTTCACTAGATCCAGAGGAGGTATATTTGAGTACCTTGGCACCCTTTGCCATGAAGCAATAGGTGGGAGTGTAGTCATCATTATCTTCATCAGCTTTGTCGGTGAGGTCATTTTCTTCAGAGTTGAAGATGGACTTGCTGACGAATGCAGTAGCGAGAGCCAGACTCGCCACACCAGACTCGGATTCCTCTGATGCCTCCTCTTCCTCATGTTCCTCAGATTCAGCTTCAGAGTCCATTTCCTTGCCAATGAATGCCCGAGCCTTCTTGGAGCTGCTCTTCTTGTGAGATGAAGACTTTGAGGATTTTGATGATGAAGATTTCGACGATTTCTTCTTCTTCTTAGCATCATCAGAACTGTAATCCTTGTATTTCTTCTTCTTTAATTCCTTTTCCCAATCGAGGACAATCTTGAATGTAGTGACCAGGTTTCTTGCATTTGTGGCATAGCCTTCTCTTATAGTCACTAGATGAGGAATCACTGCTCCTTGAGGATTTTCCAAAGCGACCACGTCTTGAGAACTTCTGGAACTTCTTCACGAGCAAGGCTAGCTCCTGGCTCAATTCTTGAGGTCACCAAGGCTACTACCGAGTCTTCACAATCAGATTCGCATACGCCTTGGCCTTGAGGCACGTGATTTGCCATAGCTAGAACCATAGAGATCTCTCTTTCAAAGAAGTCGAACTCATGACTATTTAGCCTCTCGAGGATATCACCGGATCAAGTGACTTGTAGTCAAGACGTTCTTGTATCATCGGTGCCATAGTATCAAATGAGGAATCAAGCGATCTCAACAATTTCTTCACCACCTCATGGTCGGTGATGTCGTTGGCACCAAGCGCTTGAAGCTCATTTGAGATGTCAGTGAGGCGATCGAAGGTTTGTTGAACATTTTCATTGTCGAGTCTTTTGAATCGGTTGAAGAGATTGTGAAGAACATCAACTCAAGAGTCACGCTGAGTTGAGACTCCTTCATTTACTTTGGACATTTGTCCCGGATGAGCTTAGCAGCTTCCAAAGCACTCACTCTTCCATCGCCCTTTGCTCAGACGGCAACATATGATATTCTTTGCTTGAGAATCGAGTTGCTTGAATCTCTTCACATCGGTAGCGTTCAGTGAGGGTGAGACAGAGGGAACACCATTTTCCACAACATACCAGAGATTGTTGTCAATTGCCTCAAGATGCATTCGCATCTTGTTCTTCTAGTAGGGGTAGTCCATACCATCAAAGGTAGGACACCCTGCCGAGACCTTGATCATACCTGCGGTCGACATAACTAAAACTCCAGGTGGTTAAACCAAAATCACACAGAACAAGGGAGTACCTTGCTCTGATACCAACCGAAAGTGCGTTATATCGATTAGAGGGGGTGAATAGGCGATTTTATGAATTCTTCACCGAGGAATTTGCTAGTGAGGAAATTCCTAAGCGAAGAACTACTTGACAGAATAAGTACTCGAGTAAGCATAACGAGAATGCGGGCATGGTCATCATGATGAAATGAAGACAATCACAGAGTACGTAACGCGTAATCACAGGATAACACAAGATGAAGACAAACAGATCAAGAAACTGAATCGAGGAAATTGAGAAAGTCTTGATCAAAGTCTTCAAACACAGATATGAACAAACACTCAACACGCTTATGAGGAAATGAAAGAGTTGAGGAAATAGAACCAAGAAGGTTGGTGAAGACAATGATTTGGTAGACCAGTTCCAACTGCTGTCTCGGTTGTATGTCTGGTTGAGCGGCCGAGTATTTAAACTCGAGGACACACAGTCCGGACACCCGATCGCCGAAAGCAGCTCAGGACACCAAGTCCTCACTGTATTCTCCTTGAACTAAGGTCACACAGACCTCATCCAATCACTCGTGGTAAGTCTTCAGGCGACTTCCAAACCTTCACAGACTTGGTCACTCGACGATCCACAATTCCTCTTGGATGCTCTAGACCATGACGCCTAACCGTTTGGAAGAAGCACAGTCTTCAAAGGTATCAAGCGTCGGATCCATGCAGGATCAATCTCTTCAGTGATGCTCAATCACTTTGGGTTTGTAGGGGTTTGGTTTTGGGTTTTCCTCACTTGATGATTTTCGCTCAAAGTCCTCGGAGGATGGGTTGCTCTCAAATGACAAGTGTCAAGTTCTCTCGGAGCAGCCAACCAGCTAGTGGTTGTAGGGGGAGGCTATTTATAGCCTAGGGAGCAGCCCGACATGATAAGACATAAATGCCCTTCAATGATATGACCGTTATGTGGATAAGGTATTTTGGGACAGCTGGCGCGTAGCACAGCAACGGTTGAAAATTTGACTCTCAGATTCCTCAAGGCTATCATGTTCCTCACTGTGTAGGCAATCCGCACTGGCGAATTCCTAACTCCTCAGTCAGAACAAATTCCTCAGCGACCAGAAGAACTTCATCTCTGTCATTTGAAGAAATTGATCGAATCAGTATGAGATTTCCAATGGCTTCACTCGAAGGGATTGGTAGGTGTAGGATTTTGAGTTGAGCATCACATGGAAATTTTTCCTTAGTATTTCCTCGACCCCTTTAACAAGACGGTGTTTCCTATGAATCAAGAAAGAGAAAACGAAACTACGAAAACAAAAGTCTTCACGCTTCATGTTCCTCAAATGAATACCAAGTCTTCAAGGTCACACCAATTTCTTCACTTTCAAAGTCTTCAGAATATCAAAGTCTTCAGTCGAAGAACTTAATTTTTAGTGGTCGACTTTCTCTGTAAATATCAAACTCCTCATAGACTTGTGTACACTCATAAACACATTAGTCCCTTAACCTATAAGTCTTCAATACACCAAAATCACTAAGGGGCACTAGATGCACTTACACAAACGAGGTGCGGAAGTACCGCACGGCGTCAGAACCAGGTGAGGCTGCGGTAGTACCGCTCCAGAAGAAGCGTAGTACCACACGGATCGAAAACCGCGATAGAGACCACGGATCTGGATCTAGAACCTCCGCACGACAACTTCGGTACTACCGTCGATCAATCGGAACTGTTTTTACTATCCAAGGAGCATGCCAACTACACTACCACTCTCCTACGGATCTGTGACACCCCCGATTCAATCGTACACTAGTCATACACGCAAACGTGTACGGTCAAGATCAGGGACTCACGGGAAGATATCACAACACAACTCTAAAACATAAATAAGTCATACAAGCATCATAATACAAGCCGGGGGCCTCGAGGGCTCGAATACAAGTGCTCGATCATATACAAGTCAGCGGAATCAACAATATCTGAGTACAGACATAAGTTAAACAAGTTTATGCTAAGAAGGCTAGCACAAACTGGGATACAGATCGAAGAGGCGCAGGCCTCCTGCTCGATCCTCCTAACTACTCACAGGTCGCCGTCCATGGGCTGCACGTAGTAGTAGGCGCCTCGATGTAGTAGTCGCCATCGGCCAGTGGCGTCTGGCTCTGGGCTCCATCGCCTGGTTGCAGCAATCGGGTAAAGAAAGGGGAAAAGGGGAACAAGGCAACCGTGAGTACTCATCCAAAGTACTCGCATAGCAAGGAGCTACACTACATATGCATGGATATATGTGTAAAGGGCCATATCGATGGGTGAATCGCGAGAATGCCGTAATAAGAGGATATCTAATCCCGTCAAGACTACGCTTCCGCAGCCTCCGTCTTGCAACATGTAGAAGAGAGCAGATGAAGTCCTCCAAGTAGCATCGCATAGCATAATCCTACCCGCGATCCTCCTCGTAACCACGAGAGAGAGCGACCACCGGGTTGTATCCGGCACTTGGAAGGGTGTGTTTTATTAAGTATCCGGTTTTAGTTGTCATAAGGTCAAGGTACAACTCCAAGTCGTCCTGTTATCAAGATCACGGCTATTCGAATAGATTAAACTTCCCTGCGGTGCACCACATAACCCAACACGCTTGATCCCATTTGGCGGACACACTTTTACGGGTCATGCCCGGCCGCGGAGATCAACACGTCGCAGCCCCACCTAGGCACAACAGACGCCAAAGACGCCCGGTCTAAACCTAAGCGCCAGGGTGCAGGCCCATCGCCCTTAGCACACCTGCACGTTGCATACGCGGCCGAAAGCGGAACTAGCCCCCTTAATACAAGAGCAGGCTTACGTTCCAATCCGGCGCACGCCACTCAGTCGCTGGCGTCACGAAGTGCTTCGGCTGATACCATGACGTCGGGATACCCATAACTACTCCAACGTAGATGGTTAGTGCGTATAGACCAAATGGCCAGACTCAGATCAAATACCAAGATCTCGTTAAGCGTGTTAAGTATCCATGACGCCGACCAGGCCAGGCCCACCTCTCTCCTAGGTGGTCTCAACCTGCCCTGCACATTAAACCGCCTAAGTAACAATCGGTGGCCGTCGGGAACCCGGGCCCACCTCTACCGGGATGGAGCCACCGTCCTTTCAGCCCCCATCTCCGAACAGTATCACGGTAATGTAACAAAGGTAAAGTATATAGCATATGCGGTGATCACCTCGAAGTGATCACAACCCAAAGAGTATAGCATGGCGAGATGGACAAGAGTGTAGGGCCACCGATGAAACACTAGCATCCTATACTAAGCGATAGGATAGCAGGTAAAGGTAACAAGATGGTAGCAAGGACAGGCTATGCAGCGGTATAGGATTAACTAAAAGCGGTAACATGCTACACTACTCTAATGCAAGTAGTATAGAGAAGAGTAGGCGATATCCGGTGATCAAAGGGGGCTTGCCTGGTTGCTCTGGCAAGAGAGAGGGGTCGTCAACTCCGTGGTCGAATGCAGCAGCAGCGTCGGTCTCGTAGTCTAGGAGAGAAGAGGGGAAGAAAGCGATAAATGGAGCCAACAAAGTATCACAAACATAACGAGGCAATACGCGGTGCTAGGTGTGCCCTAACGCGGTAGTAGGTGATACCGACGAAGGGGGGAAACATCCGGGAAAGTATCCCCGGTGTTTCGCGTTTTCGGACAGACGGACCGGAGGGGGAAAGTTCCATGTTCGATATGCTAGGGATGTGTGGCGGACGAACGGGCTGCATATCTTACTTGACTTGCTGCTAGCTTAGAGGAGAGAAAAAAATCCCGCTTTCATTTACCTTTAAGTCTGAGAGAAGGCTTTTTCTTTCTATTAAAAGATCACAAATCAGAGGGGTGATTCTTTGCCAGGAGAGTCCCCGGCTTTCGAGCCCTACTCGTGGGAGTTGCTTTATCCATCATTGCTATTGGCATCTTGGCGTTAAACAATTCGTTTATATAAACACTTTGCCGAAAAAGAAGCCAAGTCCGATTCCATAATTACCTTTCTTTTGTCTCTATCTTTGGACTGAATCAGAATCAGAAGAAAAGCAA